>OMLP01033788.1:23035-46324 GCA_900302685.1 Spondyliosoma cantharus
CAGGAACATGGGACAACACACACCTGTAAACACACACACACACACACACACACACACACACACAGAGCAGTGTGAATTCAATGGGAGCAGGTTGAAGTATGGGTTAAACCAATTGAGCCCCATTATTTTCTAGTCAGTCTCTTTGTTTTTTTTCCCCCACATTGCTTAATGTGTTTCAGATTTCAGTGAGAAGTGAGAAAATGATGTGTTTTGATTCCGTTAACAAAGGCATACTTTGTGTGTTTGACAAGATTTCACCAGTAAGCCCTGATTTTCCAGTCAACAATTGACAGAAACAATTTTCCACTTGGGTCCACTTACTCGCTTGTTGTGGAGCTGTTGACCATGTGGCAGTCCCTTGTAATGGAACTGTAGATGAATGGTATTTAAACTTTTCATGCAAGTTGATTTTAAATTGAATTTGTTTTGTCACCTGCTGTTTCTCAAGTCAAGAATAAACTGTCAAACACCCAAACAGAGTCATAACTCTACTGAATATGGTTGAAATCTGAACAGTTTCAACCATTGTCAACCAGCCAATACTGGTATCAAATGTCTGGTGACCTCTGCTGTCTTGTTTACTCACTATTTGATTACTTATTTCCTGATTTTAACATTTTTTTTTTTGTCAGTTTCAGACTGTTATGATTGGACAAACTTCTCGTGTGCCTGCTTGAATGTTACA
Organism: Spondyliosoma cantharus; assembly: GCA_900302685.1. NCBI lineage: Eukaryota > Metazoa > Chordata > Actinopteri > Spariformes > Sparidae > Spondyliosoma > Spondyliosoma cantharus. The sequence continues at coordinate 23,721 of OMLP01033788.1, forward strand.
ATAACATTTACTATTTGAGTAAGTGGGTTCTTTTGTTAAGCTTGGGTCACAAAACAAGATGTAAACACAAAACTGATAAGTTATCTTCTAAAACGTTAATATAGATAATTTGTTAGCCAAGTTTCCCATTTACACATCCAGCAAATACTTCACAACATTAGCATTGATTTGGAGTTGTGTTTCTGGCCATTTCTGGATCTCCTTTTAGCTCTGTTTTTGGTCTCCGCCACTCATGAGAAAGTTATCTGGTTCTTTAGCTGCTAAATGGCTCCACGATGTTCACCAGCGAGGCACTAACTTGTAAAAAAAACAAAAATCGAACGCATCAAAATGTTACAAATGCTACGAAGAGTTGAGAGGAACTGTAGAGGCAACAAGCAACAGCTTGCTTACATTTTATGTGGTCTTCATTCCACTGGTAATGAATAATAAAAATGTTAATTCGTGCAGCTTTAAATGCACAGTATGCAACTTCTGTCACCAGGGATCTCTTAGTCAGATCAAATTACCACTGATGCTGATGAAGCCGGATCTAATGTGACTCAGACAGAAATCAGGTTCACAGATGAGGTATTGTTTTAAAGTTTAATGTTGTTAAGTCATGTCTCACTGTCTGACGCACCAGTTAAAGGGAAGTGAATTTTGTCTGAAACATTTGGGATACATGTAAGCGCACACCTCAATGAACCATGTTTCTAAAAGGTCTAATCATTTTTATACAGAAATATTACATATTTTATCTTTAATAAGGAACGGGTGTTGTAGAAAAACATGTTTATATTGTATTTTTTGATTCTAGTATAGAGAAATGTATTGAGACGAGATATGCCCCTTTTAACCAGGATTTAACTTACGTAAGTCTTTTCACCTGCAAATCACCAAATGAACGCTTAAAGGGTTTAAAAATGAGTCTCTAAGGGTTTGAGCTACACATGGGAACGTACAGTCATAATGATGGAACCTCTGATGTGTCATTGAGATTACACAGATTCATTTGGATTAACATGCTACATCGATCTTATTCAGGGATCATAATTATGAAAATCCTCATTAAGGTGATTTAAAAAATAAAATAACTGATTGGATACAAAAAATGTTTTATCCTCAATCTAAACCCACGTTTTCCTTTGTTTCATAAAAAGCCGGCATTCTGGAGATGCAGAAGTGATATACTCTTAGATTAAAAGAAACATCCCCGTCTCCCTCCTCTGTCTAGGGTTTGATATCCCGTCACTTAGCAACTAAAGGCTGATGTAATCTAATAAGATGCGCAGCCTTCAGACCTTTTTTCTAAGTCAGAGAGTGAGTATTGAAGAAACTCTTTCCCACTGCGTAGATTAACTCACATTTGGTAGGAACGCGCTCACAGAGCCTCTCAGACTTCACGGCCAGCGATCAGGCCGCATTTTCGGAGAGTTGTTTACTGTATCCCCGACGTCGACTTACTTAACAGCTACATTTATAGCACTCCGAGGCACGGATGAGGGTGAGGCTGAAAGTGTCACACCAGCTAGGAGACGACAGGTGCGTGATATGCACAGAGAGTCGTCATCTGGTGATAACGCTGATAAGTTGCGGACTGACCCTGTTTGACAGCTCCGGTTGTGACTAAAGTGTCAGTTTTTCTGTCCCCACAAAATGATGCCCGGTAGCGAGCTGCGTGTCTCCGTTTTCACGGTAACTTTGTCTGATGCTAATTACACCCCTGGTAACATCGCCGGATCAACCCCTGGCTTTCAGCTCTGCCCACAGATCATTTACGACCGGTTCAAAGACGGAGGCTTTAAAGGAGATCCGCTGGTTTAATGCAGCCGCATCAGAGCCAGCGGGGCTCAATTAGAGGATATATGGTGCCAAATCAACATGAGCAAGAAGGACAGAGCGGGAGGCAGACGCACAGAGTCAGAAGACAAACAAAGTCATGTGGAGTCCCATGATGCCGCTGTGGGAAAGAAGTTTGAGCGGTGCGTCACACAGGAGCGCCACGGCTGCAGTGTGAAATGTTGAGGAAAGGTTGTGTCGCCTCAGCCTGAGCATTCAATTTGAACTGAATTGTTAATTAAAGTAAAGAGTTTAAGTGTAACTGAATGAATGCCAAGTGTATATGACTTGAGAAGTAAAACATTTCTGCGTCATTACAAAATGACCTCAGTTTCTCTTCACAAATTCGGTCACGTTAAAATGCCTGGACACTGAGTTTTTGTAGTTAGATAAATATACTGATATATTTTTACAGTTTAAAATCCTAATCTGTTCCAAACTCACCTAAGGTATTGATTATTCTGCTTAGATTTAGATGTAAATGATGTTTGTCAGCCACATAGTTCATTTCTATATGCCTATGACAACACCTCCATTGTTGTCTAGGAAATACTTTTGACTCAGTCCCACATGCAGTGTCATTCTTCTATAAATACTCACCAGAGTATCCACTGAGGATAAATCCGCTGCTGAGAATAGTCCCTAACAAATGACTTTTTCCTTCTCTTTGATTAAGCTTTGCTATAGATTACGGTGTACCTGCTGTTCTCAGAAATTATTGAGTCTTTAAAAAGGAAAAAATAAGTGTGCATGTGTGAGTTGGAGCACAAGTATAGAATATTGCCAGCCTTATCCCTCACGCCACATGATGAGATTTGAGTAGGTGGATAGCAGCAACTTGTAGCATACGTTAAAGGCCTCGGGCAGAGCAAGATCAAAATACAATATATCAACATTACTGTTGGATAATACATCTTACCGTCTGAAAGAACCCAGGAACTTACTGTGTCATGTCTCTGGGCTCAGACGTTGACCTCAGTGGAGGATGTTGTAGAATTTCAATTTAAATCAACAGTAAAGTTAGCAACTCCACTACAACAGTAGTATCATGGTCGGGTGGGATCATTTGTGTTTATTCATCACAAAAAGGGAGTTCTACCCCTCCAGCTCCGGTCGGCAGTCAACATCGCAGTACATAAACACCTGAGAATGGAGGTCAACTCTGTAGATCGCAGGATGATGAATGGGAGTGAAGATAATTCCACAAAAGTCATCTCTGAGATCTCCTCCCATTGCTAAACAGCTCCAGATCAGAGCAGAATATGATGTGACTCTGGGTGTTTATTCCTCCAGAAGGTCTGGCTCTGCACTCGACTATATACTTCAGAGCTGAGCAGTTCTGCACAGCTGAGCACTCCCAACACGGCACTTGGAGAACCTTGCAACACACACAGAGTCGCATCATTTGGGTCATTTGCATTGCCCGGCCCGAAACAGATGTGAAACACCATTAAGAGCAAAACCTCACTCCAAATCTATCGAGAAATATTTCAAGTCCTCCAGTAACAACTTACACCAGCGCCTTATTTATTTGACCTTTCTCTGAAGTGTTTTCATCATTGATGTGCTGTCTGCCGAACAACAGTGTGGCTCTGAATGAAACAACATAAAAAATTCAAAGCTCTCTAAGATACCTTGGAGACCTGACACAAGCACAACAACCTCTTTCCCGTGGAACTGTAATCGTAAATACCGTTAATGTAACTTCTTTCAGCATTGTCAGGGGTCTCTATGGCTCCCGACGATGACATATGGTAATGCAGGCGCTGCCAGCCCGGTATCGACTGCAGTCAGTAACAGAAAACCTCCCAGGAGGTTGTGTCTCGGAGAGAAAAGTTAACTGTGCACAGGGTCGTCATGCCGCCTCCGCCCTCTGGCACAGAAGACCAGCTGACATGAAGTGGAGCTCTGGAAAACATTTGTTTTTGTAACCCTGAAAACTTCCTCAAGGCGAAAAATTTGCAAAAGATGGAGACTAGATTTTATTGAGCTGATAGTATGAAGGATAAAGGGGGTATTTGATTAAAATCAACATTGCAAAAAGTGTAAGTAAAGACTCTGATGTGGAGCTAAGACTTAAATCTGTGTATGAGTCATAGGGGATGCTGGAAACATCACTTGCCTCTGCTGATGAACCTTTAACAAGCTGTGAACTTCTTCCAGTCAAGCCCGCTCCACAGTTTTCCTCGTGGGACTTTGCAGCTCGTTTGATTCGAAGCGGAGAATATTGTCGGGTAGACTTCATGCTCTGCTGAACAATCCTCCCTTCAAACTCCCTTCACACGATGACGGTCGGTTGTGGTATACAGCACGCTGTACCGAGAGGTTGTTTTATAAGTGCTGCTGTATGTGTTCCATTTTGGAAAGCATTGCCTCCATGAAACGACAGCAAGAGGCAGATTTACACGCTGTCTGATTGCCGTGTGATTCATAGTAATGTAATTGACATGTTTGGGCTCTCTGTACCTGCCAATGTCAGCAGCAGATGTTTGTGAACGCAACTGATCTAAGCATTGAACTAGTAACCACAATATCCCCAGACTCCCTTAACAAATTGCACGATTCTGAGAGCTGTTGAGTGAGATGGAAGTTTAAAACTTTGAAAAACGGCTACAGAAAATTCTGAATTGTTCGTGTCTTCTTGTAAACTCAGCATTCGTTGCAAAACATTAAGTTGTTTCTTTCCTTATAAAAAGTTTCAGTTTGTCGCCGCAATACCTGTGTTTGAGCAACTGATTTCACCATTTAAATTAAATTTATAGAAGAAGACAACATTTTCCCTTAAAAAAATGCCTAATTTTGTAAATTGATGAGTTAAGAGAAACTCTAGGAACTTTGTGAAATGCCATCTATGACAAATTCCTAAATATTTGGGTCTTACTGAAAATATTAAACATTATTCAAGTTATACAAGATTATTGTTTTTCCTTGTAAAAAAAAAGCAAGCAAAAACCAAAACATAATGTCTGTAATTGTCCACAATTGTCATAAAATCAACTAATCAATTGATTAGTCATTCAGTCAGTGAAAAACCTGTCTCAATCCACAAATTGTAGTTTATTATAGTGGCGTATAGGTCATTTTTTTTAACCTGCAACAATTTAAGGAGGTGTTTTGCAAATGCATGATATCTCGTTCTGTCCTCATATTAAAAAGTAACTGTAAGTACATGAGTTTAGAACTTGGATTCCTCCTGCGGGGATCAGGGCGTGCAGAGAGGACAGTGTGTGCTGAACACATTGAATAAAGAATAGACCTCAGATTTATTTTTAATACAAACATGACACGGTTCTCTATCCCTGTGAGACTCAGAAACCGAGCTGTGGTGTGGTGCCGCTGTACAACTCTGGATGTGAGGCTGTCTCAATGGCAGACAACCATTTTGAAAAGATACAATAACCTCACCCCTTCAGCTAAGATTTAAATCTCTAGATAGATGTCTGAGCTAAACGTTTAAACTGCACAAATAGTCATTTCATGTGAACACAGGTGACGACTTTTGCTTCAGTGCCAGCGTTCATATCAGAGCACTATGATTCATATTTTTAAATGGTGAAGAGAAAAACCATTCATTTCATGTCCTGGTGAATCGGCTCTGTGGTCTGACTGAAGTGAAAGCGAGCTGACCCCAGCCCGCAGTGCAGCGCAGGAGTCTTTGTCTGTCTGAGTCTTCTTCTACGGTTCACTGATACCGACCTGGCAGAACCAATCCTATTAGTAATTCTCTACTGGATCCAGGCTCCTGGGGACCCAGAGGAGCCCTCGGCTCCTGCAGCAGCCCCCTCCTCGGCTTCCAGACAGAGCAGGATCTTCACGCCTGGGTGCGTCTGCTCTTCAGTAAGAACCGCGAGGGGTTTGCTGGTACAAAGATAGAGTCCCGTCTCTGAAGGAAGAGGTTAAAGGGCCCACGCCTAAGGAGATCTCTCTCTTCTCACTGTGTGTTTGCAACAACCCTCAAAGCTGTTTAAGGGAGACAGACATTAGACATTTACCTCACATTCTTTTCCACGGTGGCTGATGGAGAAAACCCACTAAACACGATTTGCCTTGTGTCCAATTCCTCCTGCATGCTCTTCACATTACCGCAGAAGTGAGGAATTTGCTTCATTGCACACGGGGTTGCCTGTAGCGTTAACCAAGAGTAGGAAAACGCAGAGGGCAAAAGTTGAATCCACTAAACTTCGTGCAAAAGTGTCCCATGTTTGCCACACAGGAACTAATCCATTTGGCCAAGGAGGCTCTCACACCTTTTCTAATTACAGAGAAATACGCCACCTCTCCACGTGTCTTCTCAGGACAAATTCATGTCAGGAATAAATTGGCTCCACTCTGCATCTATCAAGACTCTGAGAGGAGAAATGATGCCCGGAGGAAAGACAGACGGTGCCTCTTGGGGGGAGGGGGGGGGCCTGAACAGTGAGAACTCTGTCTCATTAAAGTCACAGATGTCTTCAGAAAATCCCGTCAAGAAATCGTGATAACAAGGCCTTTGAAGATCCTGTTGGTCTTTTGGTTGCGAGTTTTTAAAAAGCCACTTCACTTAGTTTTGTTTCACACGACTTAAAGTGCGGAATAAACGGTAGATCATTTGTCTTGTCAGTGTTTGGATCCTTGAACACCCTGCCCCAACACCTTTCAGACGTTGGACATTGGACATGCAACCCCTACTAAGTTATATTGTTCGTACGGTGATAAACAGATGGTTTGTCCGGTCACCAGCACAGGGCCTGCCCTTTCCCAAACAGTTCCTAAGGGCGACTCTCCAGATGGTTCCATGTAACAAAGCATGTGGCGCACCAGGTTATGTATCTCAACCTCTCTGACGACTTTTATTCCAGCTTCAAGTGCGACCATTTGAATAGCTAAAAAACACACTTCAAACTAAGACGTTTGTTCCAAGTGTACACTGGCCGTAAAACTACATGATTAAGGTTTGGAAAGGATCTTAATCATGATTGAAAGAAACCATTGTTTACTCTTGGTAGGAGGTGGGAAGCAAACTCTGGCCTCCATGGTGCTCCTTCTGCCTTTTCTATCGGCAAAGGACAGTGATTTGTTACGCGAGTTCAAGTCCGATTTTTAGGAAAGTGTAAGAAGATGTTGTTTTAAACTTCTGACCAAATGACCAATTCTGTCATTTGTCTTGAGGACAGTCTCAGAATTGTTCCAGCAACTGTCATGTAAATGATCCTGGATCGTTTGTGACTTTAACTGGGATGAAAAAACCCTCGAGTTGGGGCTGGCAAGATATATCATTATTCAACTGCCCTGAAAAGGAGGTCATGGAAGTATTTTTCAAAGATAACCCATTCCCTTAAATGGATCAATCCTTCACCATAGCTTTGGCATCAATGAAATACCTCAGGAGAAAATCACTGTATGGTGGTTTATCTCCCTTTTTGACTCCATACCCACAGGCTACATTTGAACACTTGGATTGTGCCTTAGACAGGCAGGTTTGCATTAGTATGAACTGGCGAAAAATATTTTTTGTGAAGAGTGAAGAGTTCAGCATTCCAAATCTTATTGAAAGTTTCATTCATTATTTAAAGTTAATTTATCCTTAAGAGATCCTGTTAAAATAGACATCACTATGCTTGTATTTGCAAGTTTGTACCTAGTTATTTTAACTTCCTTTGGTCATTTGTGAAACACTGCCCAGAGCTGTATCAGCTCACAAGTGACTAGCACTTGTCAAGTGTCACAAAAACCCAACACTTACCAGCATCGGCGAATCTGGGGAACGATGTCAGCCAACCTTTACAGCCAGAGAAATGACTGAATGTTTTTCAGGATACTCTGGGGTTGTATCTCCACGTCTCTATAAATCTTTTATTCCTCAGTTATCCATTATTCAGTAATGTCAAACCATGGGTTTTATGACTGTTGTTTATTCTGAGCAGTGTGCTTATTTAACAGTGATACCGAAACTGAGTTTGTAAGTAAAGTGAGCAAAAGGCAGCAAATCAACTGGGAATTTTCCACCATTTCTGTAATGTCTTGTAACCTTGACTTAATTAATGAGTCATTCAAAATACAAAACTAAGGGCTGCTTGATAAGTTTTACAGCAAATGAATACAGAGACGTAATATTTTAAAGTCCAAGCAGTACTGATTGTATTACTATCATGCTACTTTACTTGACCTCGTACTTCATGCTAAATGGTACAGGGACATAAAGTATCAAACTTATATGTGGAAGTTTATGTAGTAATTTCGATCATGCAAGATGGTAGCATGCAAACATTTTTAATTAGCACTAAAGATGACGTACAGCAGTGGCTGCGAAGATGTAATTTTTGCAGGTATTTTGTCATGTTTACCTGCTAAAGGTGTGTAAAGTCAAGGGATCAGATGGGGATAGATGTACGCTGCTTAAATCTAAAACAAACTAAATTACCTGCAGGATGTGAAGAAATGAGTGTGTTGACTTTATGTCAAAGATGTGTATTCTGTTGCAGAGATATCTACTCAAGTTGGCATGCTAACCTGCTAGCTCCAACATATCTTGTCTCATACCTCCGATCTCCCAGTCCGGACTGCTAACTGCACAGCTAACTGAGCTAACCAGCTAGCGACTGCTACATGAGTAATTCACAGCTACTCAGGTGATATGCAGCCCTGCATGTGTTTGGAGCCAATTCTTACACATTACAAGTTTAAGATTGACCTGGAACAAAATTGCAAATCATTTTGTGGTATATTACAGTGATTCTTTTGCTCAAGTGTTAACAGTCCATGAATCTGTGAGTTCATGTCCACATTTTGTGAGCCAGGACTGCAACACACTGTGACTGAAATAGCTCAAATTTCTGGGTCAGTAGCCTATTAGTTTAAATGTGATAAACAGTGACCTGTTTCTTCCAAGACCGGTGTTGCCAGAGCACGTCACCGAATGAAAGCGATTTAGAAATTGCCACTAACACACATTTACTCACAATATTGACAAAAAGCAGTGTGTTAAAATGTCACTATTATCTTTGTGTAATGTTGAGTCAGGGTTAGTGTGTGGAAAAGCAGCAAGAAGCCAAACGAACCACTCACAAATCATACCGTATCAATATTAAACTGTCCAAATAGTGATTCTGTTCTTTATTAGCTCTCACATCTGTCCTGTTTATGTGCAGATATGACTCACATTAGTCCGTAAAATGAATGTCATCCTTAATATCATCCTCTGCTGGTGAAAACCCTCTGTGGGTGTCGAGTACAATCATTCATTTCAAAGCATGAGTGGGAGAAACGCAGAATTACTTCGGTTTATGAAAACTGCTCTTTTGAATGTAACTTAATCTTAGCGTAAATATTTTTCAGCCCAAATTGATGTGGAGTAGAGAGGCTAGAGAGGGGTTTTTTGTTTGTTTTTTTTTGCATGTGTGTCAAAGCACAACGCTGATTCACTCCCACATGAGCAATTTTGCCATTGACTCACACATCTTCGGTGGAATCTAGCTGGGATGAGAACATTACCCCGGGCCCTTTCCATAAACGACTCCAAAATGAATTTAATCTGATAATACTCCAAAAAGTCATTTAAGGTACAAATGCCCTCATTTAAACCCGCTGACGTCTAATTGCGCGCCACTGAGAGATCCAAGCTGCTGCAGGTCATTTCACTGATTGGTCCCACCTGGCTGAAGGTTTTATAACCAGTGAATCAGCTTCCTACACAGAAAACAGACAGATGTTTTTGTTTGCCAATTTATGATTTGATGGGAGGCAGAGCGTCAATTGTTTTTATTTCATATTGCATTATTGGCTATTGCAGTTCAGTTGTGTTGGCTCTGGCACCAACCTGACAATTCATACAGCAGAGTGGGGTCTGGACACTGTCTGAGGGGACGTGGCAGCACAGCAGTAGTAAAGGAGTAGCGTGCCTTTACATAGACCATCGTATTCTACCAATAATCACCTCAGTAGAAGAGAGTGATCCGAACGGGCTCCATCTGAATGAATTTTCAATCAGATCAATCTGAGCGAGAAACCGTTCGATAGGAAAATAACCGTTTAAGCACTTGATCTGATTGTTTCTCTCTGGTTTGACTGAACATGTTCAGCTCACGTGACGGCTACATTAGTGGACATTGTCTGTGGCTGACGCATACTTTTGGTGGAGATCTGGAGATTTTAATGATTGTGCAATGCCTTGATGGTCAAAACGCTTGAAAACAAGCTTGTCAAACAACAAGACGGACCGAGCCGGAATCCAGCGAAACACTGATCAGAAAGTCTTAAATTCATAGTGTTAAGGTTAGAAATCTTCCTCCGCTTCTTCTTCTTCTTCTTCTTCTGTCCATTTCCCACAGATCAGGCGCTTCACAGCAGGTGAAACCACAAAGAAGTTACATTCAGATTGAATGCTATTGGGCGCTTTTTATTGGATCAGTTTATTAAGCATCCACATAAATAGTTCAGTTGAAATCTCTAACCACTGTGCATTCAGTCGGATTAAAGAAACATTGCCCAATGTACCCTCGGCCAGTGATTCATGAACAGCGAAAATGGCAGTCCTGATAAATGCGGCTGTGGACCGATGGGGTGAATTAGCCAAAATAATTCAACATAGATGAGCAGAGAAGAATGAGTTGTTTGTCCGTGCGTTTCTAAAACGTGTGTTCTTAAGCATATTGTTACAGTATGTGTCTCATCATCGCTCACATTGTTGTATCTGCACTGACAAGAGAGGCACTCGTCAAATCTCTCTTCCACTGACCCTTCAGCTAATTCATACAGAAAGCACACACTCTCCACGCTGTCGTTTTGGTGTATAGTATCAGATTGGAATTATGAGAGCACCCTAGAATTAAGTCTAAATTTAAAATACATTTAGAAAGGTACCCAAGCATGTCATAAAAAACACCCTGCCACGCCACCTAAAACGTAGATATAATAAATCATCTTCACATATGCATCAGTAATAGGTGACTGTCTCTTCAGTCATCATTGGTCGACCCAAACTAAAATGTATCATGTTTTTTTCCTTACTTTTGCAACTTCTCTCATTTATTCTTCCCTGCATAGGAATGCTGTGAAGGTTGTTCTCCCCACCCGTCAGCCTCCACACAGCAGGTCACTGTTAATTATAATGATTCAGGCGTTGAAGCTTTTTGAAGCTGCACTCAGGAGTTACTCTGCATGAGGAGGTTAACTAGTCGCTTAAAATGGCGAATGAACACAAACGTGTCATTTCTGTGAAGCTGACTTCCAGCCTGAGCTCTCCCACCTGTTCCCCTTGAATGCTACTCTGTGACAGTTAACCTGAATTCTGTGGGAATCGGATCAGCGCGGCGTAGAGGGTAACCAAGCATCTGCTCCCGCAGGCCGAAGAGCCATTTTGAGAGCTTGACTTCAGCGCCGATCGAGCGGCAGAAATGCAGCCTCTCAGCAGCGCGCCTGCTGCTGTCCAAGGACAACTGTGCCTCTCTCAGGCTCTGCCGTGCCGAGGGAGGATACTCTCCCGCGAGGGTGAGAGTCTGAGCAGATGCATGCCACTGTGTGCCAGCCGCTAATGCCTCCTGGCATGTGATATATCTTAAATTACCACTGCTGCTCGCTGTCAGAAGAGAGGAGGAGTGTTTTTTAAGTTAGCACGTGTCTCAGCTAAATGGTTGTTTAATCCGCCACCAAGCTTCACAGCACGGCTCAGTACAGCTTGACTAGTGTTGAACCTTGCTCAGCTGCGGAGAGTGGTTTGTGGTGGTGAAAGCGCAATTCAAATGATGATGAATCAAAATGACTCTGCAACAACATTTTGCACTGTTGGAATAGAAAGTCTGTCGCCTGACTCCATGGAAACCAGTTGCGTTGTATGTCATGACACGTACTGTTGCAGCTTGAACCTGCACAATGGACCTTTTGTCTCCCACTTCTGGCAGTGAGAGTTATTATAGAACTGCTGATAGGTATGACTATACTCTACGCAAAACTATGCAAAACCAATCTATTGATGGTTGAAGTAGAGCCCATTGCTACCCGTGCACCACTGGAGGAAAGTGACCACAGTCTCCAGATTTATGGCAAGGGCTAGTTGTATAGAGTTAGGAGGGCTTGCAAGAGCAGGATTAAAAAAAAATAAAAAATAGGATTTATTAAAAATGGTCCGAATGTATAAATATATATAGCAGAGACTGAGATATTCTAAAACATTTAGTTATCAGAATGTCACAACATTTCAGTGTTTTTCAACCTCATAAAACCCCCTGAGGCTCATGTAGCTGCCTTTACACACGAAAATAGACACGTCCATTTCAAATGATGCAACCGTCACTACCCACATGCCTCCACGTGTCCTTTATGTTGGCATGTACATGTTAAGAGAGAGCGGTGCTGTAGACGGCGGTGGTCTGCGACCCGTCGATGGAGAGTTCTTTTCACTTCAGCTATGGTAGAGGTTTTCCATTTTCCATGAAATCCCAGAGTGGTCTCTCTTGAGCTTTGTCCTGCCCGCCACGCTTTTTTGCTGGTGCTGCTTCCATAACCTCTTAGAAAACATGCGTCAAAATGTCCTACCATAAACGGATTGTAGCATAAATGAGCCTTTAGCCGAATCCAAATGTCTAGACCTCAAGTGCACTTTCCATAAGCTTCCAGAGAGTCATCTTTGCTTACTAGACTTTGTTAGAAAGATCACCTATAGTTCATAGGAAAATGGATGTGATGATGTACCTCTAATGTTACTAACAACAGCACAGCAACCTATAGGCTAGAGTCCAAATGTACTGCATTTGTCAGCCACACTGCTCTGTGTGCTGTTTCCATCACTCCTCTCTGTCTCTATCACAATGAGTAAAGCAGTGAGTAGGTAACTGTGAGACTCGCTTTGAAAACCTTTAAAGCCTGTAATGCTGTTATCCCGCGTTACTCTGCGTACAATGACGCAGCAAAAAGAAATTGACCGACAAAGATGAGGTTGGATTCAGGGGGCTTCTTGACGGAGCTTTAACTAACAAGTAACAAGTTAAATCAGTGGGAAGCCAAAGAGTTAAAGCTCATTTAAAGTAACTGTATCCACCCGTATCGCTATTATCTGTTAGACTATGTGAAGTTATGTCTTATATCTTAATTTCTAATGTCAATATCATCAAGAATCATTCATAAAACAGACTGAGATTGGGTAACGAGGTGAGTCTCTTAGCGTATATTCTAAACAGACACTCAATATTCATCATTCAATCATAGTTGATTTGATAATCGTATGAATGATCACATTAATTCTAGCAGCATTAACAGCAATAACCTGAATATTTACATAATTGGCATTATAAACACCACCAGTGACACAGCTGAGCTCTGTCTGAGACGGGTTCATACAAAGTTTTGACTTTGGCGCCGGAATATCTGTGTTCTCTCAGACGATCCCCTCTCCTGTTACCACGGTGATCCATCAGCCAGAGGTGCAGCCTTTATTTGGAACATATTTCACGAACAAAGTCAACTCAGAGCGGTGTTAGTTTCCTAAAGCTCCGTCCTAAAATACCTGCAGCCTCTTGCTTATTTTATGTGCACTGAAAGAGGGGAGGAGACGGAGGGGGGATGAAAGAGAGATAGCCGGACGGGGAGCTGATGTAGAAAGAAAAAAGAGCAAAGTCACTGTGTGTCTTGACTTTTATCTCAATGACCTCAGATATCATGTTCTCCCAGATGCTGAACTGGGTCTGATTTTGAGGTAAACAGCTTGACTTTGAGGATTACGCTTTGAGCTTGCGGTAGCAAAAAGACAGAACTCTTGCCAGCCTAAACCATACTCAAGTGTCAGTCATTAAGACTAAAGCCAAAGGACGTTAGGATATTCAGACAGCTACTGCTCGGAAATGGAAGTTTGCAGGTTAAACAGTTTAGTTCTGTGCTCTTCAGAACTAATGCTTATAGCTGTTCAACATTGACAAATAATGACACGATCTGGCCTCAAAGTATCAGAGACACCCAAAGTCAAAACTGAAATCAGCATATTTTTCAGCAGAGCATTTGGGACATATTTGTGCTCACTAAGCTACAAGCTTCTGCGTGGGTGTTTTCGCATGGCAGTGGTTGACGCCGCCAAAATCTAGGAGCTGGTTTTGCTAGGAGACACGTCCAGTACTGTGATATGCCAGATACTGACTGAAGAATGTCATACTGTGAAGCCTACAAACATTATAACAAGACCTGACCCTCATTTTCAATGTCCAGTCCACACAGTATTAGGACGTGTAGGCACATACTCATACATTGAACATTAAACTTTTGAAAAGATCCATAGTGCTGTCAAGTTTACATTACAAGGAAGCAAGCTAGGCTACCTAGCGCTTCACTATGTATTACAGACCTGGATATGAAGACTCCACTCAGCCTTGCTTCCAATTTGCACTACGGCCCAAAAATTCCCCCTGCTGCCAAAAAAAAGCTGTTGTAGCATGGCTAATGTCAGGCACGTTAGCTTCACCCCTATGTATTTCTCTGGTGGTTTCCCCTGTGTTCAGAATTTCTTACTTGATAAGCTACAAAACTATCCATTGTGGCTCACAAGAATGTCTGTACAGTTGAGATAAAAACACAGAAAAATTCATTTCAATAATTCATAATTAGCTTGCTCACATGATTGGATGATAATTAATAGGCAGACTATCATCAATGATGTTTAAATTAAATAATGGATTTTGTACATATGTGGCTCTGCTGATAATATCTTGGATTAATGTTAAAGGTTTAATGTGGAGTAATTTTAACATTCAAAAATTACCTCAAATATTCAACAGAATGTGCAGAAATAACAGTTTTGACATTATGATGTTTTTGTACTGTAGAGGGTATCTACTGATGTTAGCTCACCTGACAGCTCACCCTGTCCTGTTCAAAGCTCCTGGGCCAGTGATATGAACATAATCACTGGCTTGATTCCTGAGCTCCAGTACCCGATTGCACTGTGCGGCTAACTAGCTAATGGCTGCTACAGTTAGCAGCGGTTTGCGGTTACTCTAGTGATATGCTGCCCCCTATTTGTTTGGAGTATGAATATGATAGATGGTATGGTATGGTAGATGGGGAATTGTTACATATTGCACCTTAAATGTGTATTTTAAGATAAATTCAAAATTTTTTAGAATATTAATAAACAATAATTTGGGGCCACTGTGGTAACTCGAGGACCCCCGAGGGGTCATGAACCCTTGGCTTAATAAACAGGCTGCACTTTAATGTTCTAATTCAATATTTTATATTTTCAAAAAGAGATGTTAGAGGAGTCTTTGAGTATTCTGGACACCTTCAGAGCAGTGAGTGTTGTTAAATGACTTTCTATGTTTGTTTAAAGTTTGGAAAAATTTGATACTTGGCTCCATGACTCAAAAGTAATACACAAAGTGTGGCTAAACCTTTGCCTGCTGACTCACGCCATCGTTAAGTGATAGGAGACTCTGCATGTTCTGCCTCATTCTAATGTGCTGGCACGGTATGTTCCATCCACCATTTATGCAACGAGGGTGTATCAGAGTAAAAACAATCAGGCGCTGCGTGAGATCTGCAGGTTTACCGCCGGCTTCAGTGTCAGATTTAAATGCCATGGTGTGTCCTCAAGCGCTCACAACTCAGCATGTAAATATAACCTTCTCCTCTGTAGCACCCTCATATTCCCGCCCTCCTCAGACACAGGCAATTATGCTATTCACTCTCTGCCAAGCTCTGCCTCGAACCATGACTCTCTTTCTATTAGAAGTCACTTAAGCAGCGTGCTGGAGGAGGCTAGTGGAGTTGTAGAGAGGGTCTCTTTTTCGCTAGCAAGCGCACACTCACATAGACGCACACACACAAACACCCACAGACACTTACATTGGTGTGCATAAGTAGCTTTCCACACACTGCGAAATCTTAACATCCCCCTCTTCAGCTTTCATCCCCTGCTTGGATTGCACACAGGATATTTTCAGACCTGTCTGCTTCCTTCTGCTGTCAATCTCCTCTGACCGTAAAAGCACGTTTAAGGTAAAACGGAGAAAGACAGATAATGAGATTTTTACAAAAAAAACAAGGTGTTGATGAAAACAGTTTTAAAAAAAAAATAAGATAAAAATGATCGTACCCTGAATGAGCGAATGCATCTTCTTTGACACAGTCTTGCAGACTCCAGTCTCAGCATTGACACATCTCTGATGACTCAGACCTGTGCTGGTTAGTAGTGGGTTATACACATTTTGGTTTGAATCCAATACAGTAACAGTCTATTGCAGATGCCTGCACTGATACTGATACTCTTCAATGGTAAGATTTTCCATATATTAATGGAAGAAGGGATATTTTGTAAAGTTAATTTAGAGGATTAACTCAGTGTCCACTACTGTATATCATAGTTTGCTTCACAAGTGACAACGATTTCTGCTAAAGAAGACAGTGAGATGTGGTTGAGAACTTTGGAAATAGATGGTAATGTTCAAAATAAGTGCACCTGTGAACAGATTTGGAGACATGTTGCAATAGCAGCTAACAGAGCATGTCACCGATGGGTATATTTTCTTAAAGATCAAACTAGTTTGGGCCAGCGAGGCTTCTTATAGCTCTGCAAGCTCTTTCTCCTAACTATGTTTTAAACACATTCTGTTTTATTGGATGGCATGTCAAATAGGGTTTGGCAATGTCTACCAAATTGGCATATAACAATGTCTACGGTGAAGCATTGCAATGGGTGATGATATAGTTGTATTTGGGGGATATTGATTACTATTTCAATTGCAGAAATTTCAGACACTGACGTTCTCACTCTCAACTTGTCAGGGTATGACATTCTACCTATACCTCTACCACCAAAATGACTTGATAGGTTTAGGTACCAAAACGACTTGGCTAGGTTAAGACACTAAAACCACTTGGTTAGGTTTAGGTACCGAAATCACTTGGCGAGGTTAAGACACCAAAACCACTTGGTTAGGTTTAGGTACCAAAATCACTTTCTAGGTTAAGGCACCAAAACCACTTGGTTAGGTTTAGGTACCAAAATCACTTTCTAGGTTAAGGCACCAAAACCACTTGGTTAGGTTTAGGTACCAAAATCACTTTCTAGGTTAAGGCACCAAAACCACTTGGTTAGGTTTAGCACTGAAAATAGTTATTAAGTTTAGGTACCAAAAGTACTTGATAAGGTAAGATCATACCTTGGGGACAGAAACACTAAGTTCAGTCTTGTAAGTTATAACGGAAACTACTTAAGTGACATAACTCATGTCACGTAATGTAAACAAATCACTCATGTAGCACAAGTGGTGCAAGAAAATCATGCCTTTTTAAACTGAGCACTCTGTGGTTGTCAGTCATCAGCCCAACCCTACTGTCAAATATCAAAGTTGGTGACATCTCATTAACAGGTAAGAAAAAAAAAAGGCTACAGTGTGAATGAAGTATTCCATAAGCAGTTTTTGAAGTACCGACCAGATGACCAGGTGATGGCTCATGTCCTCTATGACAGACTGGAGAGAGCCAGAACTGATGACGCCTGTCCTGAGTGGGTGTTTTTAAGTCGAGAGGGTCTGCTAAAGCTCTGGCACAAACAGGTGGCATGGGACGTGACGAAGGGTATTTCATGTCTGTAAGAAACTTGGGCCAGTATTTTACTAAACTAAAAATTATGTGTTTGATAGCTTTCTGTAATATCTCCATATCACCGGAAAAAAAGTGATTTTAGGAACTATGGAATGATCCTGAAGCCTTTGCACATTTTGTCCACATCTACATTTCTTTTTCATCTTTAAGCGCCTTCTGTCGACAGCTTTGTGTCAGGAAAAAAAACACACGGGCCTTTATTAGCCATTTGGATTTACTACAAATATACCAGTTCCAAATCAGAGGATGGTTTGTTTACTACGGCTGGTTCTACATCACCGGCCTGGTTCTGTGGAGATGTGTTTGTAAGTCTGCTCATTGTCTCCATCGTGCACAGTGTCGCTGCTCTCCCTTTTGATCTTTTGCTCCCTGTCTGTGAGCGCAGACGGTAAGGGGGCCATGAGACTGGAGGAGCCCTGCCTTGACACCATCTGTGCAGCTCTGGCTCTCCACGCTCACCGTCACATGATGGCACTAACGTCAGTGCACCGCCCGCAGCATCAGACAGGCGTGCAGACATGCATGTACACTACACACACACATTAACGGGATATACAAGCTACGTTAACAGCACTTGGCAGATGCTCTTATAAAAACTTCCTGAGTGACCTAGCATCAATGATTCAAACAACACTCACGTAAAGATACTGTAGACATTTGACTGTAGGTGTAAGGTGCCACGACACGTAGAAGGTCTGACAAGATTAGATCGTACAGCCCTACACTTTAAATTGTATCACACCTAGTTGTGGAATTCTCTACAAGGAGCTGCTGGTTGAATTAAATATACTTTTCCCAAGACAATGTTATACAGGCCAGTACTGAGCTGGTGTTTAACCACTGGATTTGGGTTTATGTGGCTATACCTAAATACATTCAAGCAGACTTGCTATCAGCTCTGATGGCAAGGTGTGTTTTCTGGATGTGAGTCAGAGACCCTGGACTGGAAATGTCAGGAAACACTAGATGTGGTGATACTTCTTACAACAGGAGAATCACAATATCTGGTGAATCATCATGCTGCTGCCAGTATTGGTGTTTTTTTTTTTCTTTGGTTGGTATCACTTTGGATCAGTCCTAATTATCTGTCTGCACTGGGTCTGACTTTCCTTGGGTCCCTTTTACGTTTTTCAGGTCAAAACTCTTTGCAGTGGTGGATATTAAAGGATAATTGCACTCATTTACTCATGCGCCAATGCTGATAAATGTCCCTAAGTGATGTAAGCTGAGTCAGCATCAGTTGGGTCTAAAGACTACAAGTTTAAGTTTAAAGAAAATGTGAAAAATCTGTGGGTGTGGACATTAGTTGAAATGAGCTTACCAGATCTTGGTAGCCCACCAGGCTGCGCAACTAATCAAATTTTCTTTTGAACTATGGCTTTAGCTTCTAACGATTATGAAAAAACAAGACAAAATGATCATTGTGCGGTCTTCTTTTTGCAATGATGCTCTTGTTTTGTCTTGCGTAATAAATCCAGTGCAACCCTTTTCTTTACATTGATGTTGCATGATGTTTCCAAAGTCAATGAGCAATCATGTTAATGACTATATTAACCTTGTGACTAAATCAGCATCTACTAGCATGTCAAACCTGAATCTCTGCCCAATCTATTCTGGAGTTGAACTTCTGGGTAATTTCTGGGTAATGTAAGGCCAGATTTCGACAAGGAGGAAGAAGAAGAAGAATGAAAATGATTTGTAAATGAGACTGACAAACTGCATACATTGTTTTTTTTGTTTTTTTTATTTCACACTACGGCCACAGAGAATCCTCGATTCTGACTGAGAATCCTCTGTGGAAAAGATATGTGACTTTTGTTCAGACTACCCCACGGCTCTGACATTTAAGCCGTATCAAAAGTCTTAGATCAGTCCTCAGTATCTTACACAAGGGTTCTATTTAAAGAAATGAAAGAAATTACCCCAAAATACATCAACATAAAACGGCTTCTTATTTTGATCAAAGGCTTCAAACATGTTTAACGCCATCTGACAGCCAGTTTCTAATGACAGTGTGCTACAAAGACGCTCCCTTTCAGGCTCTTCGTTTTCATTCTTTGCACAACTACTCTTGACACTTTTCATGTGTACAGCCGACTGCAACACTATGAACACCTCCGAGGAGTGACTGTCTGGAACACTTGGTTTGAGAAGTGGTCGAACGACACATCACAGACACAGTTTGCTTGAAATATACTGAGACCCTAAATAAGATAATCCTCACGGAGTCTTGCAGTTACTGATACGAACATTTCTCTCTGTTTCGATCATTGGATATTTAGCTTTTGCTTACTGTTCCAGTCTCTGTAATTGTGCCCCTTTGTAAATGATCCCTTGCTTAAGGCCATTCACTGTCCACTG
Source organism: Spondyliosoma cantharus (assembly GCA_900302685.1). Lineage (NCBI taxonomy): Eukaryota > Metazoa > Chordata > Actinopteri > Spariformes > Sparidae > Spondyliosoma > Spondyliosoma cantharus. The sequence goes on from OMLP01033788.1 coordinate 43,467, forward strand.
TTGATACAACGGCGATCCAAAAACAAGAACAAAACATGCACTGAAAGGTTTTGGTTTCTTTATTCCGCAAAGCGTCTCCAATACTTCTTCATTGAAAGGTGAAATCCATCCCAGAGTTTCCCTGCCAGTGAGTATGAGGGGTGAGTCATCTGTGCTTTACCAACTCTCAAAGTATGACTCAGTTTTAGTTTCCCATTATAGTCAAAAGGTTGTCTTGGAGGTGTTTCCACCTTGACAGGAATAAAATTCTGCAGGAAACACAAACTGCTTCATAACGATTGTCAGCAATCTAAATATCCAAATATCAATATTAGCCTTTAAATGAAGTCATACATTCTTCTTCTTTTTAGACAAAAAAAGAGAAATAACTCAATCTACTTCCACTAAATGTGAAGACATGAGAGCATGTATTACATGGATATAAGTTTTGGTCTCATCCATAATTAATTTATGTTGAATGCTTTGTATCTGGTTTATTGTAGTCACACTGTCCAATTACATCCCAACAAGAGCTCTTACATGAACTTGTAAGTACCTTGGTTAAGTTATACGAACCTTTCACTCTATTATGACTCATGGAACCGCTTTGCTCTGAGTGCGAGTATCAGCCCAATCTGCAGTTTGACCTCGACCCATTTTGTAATGCTCAGCTCTCCAACTGTGAGAAACTGCGGGCTGTCACATGTAAACATCTGTCTCCCTGAACCCATAAGCCCTGACATTTTGGAGCCGTTTCTGTAGTTATTTCTGGTTTGTTGGCACTGCTAATAAAGATGACCAAAGTTCTAGGAAATGACTGTGACTTGGATTTTCAAGCATCTCGTAGACATTATTTGAGGAGATCGACTGAAAGGAGACACATCAGAAGTCACGTCAGTGCGTTGTTGCCCAGTTGATCCTTTTAAAAATCAATGCAAAAACCCTTGTAGCTCATTTGCTTATGTAAGCCACTCAGCCGCCAAAGGTTTCTTGGGGCAGAATTCCCAAAGCTCTTTGACATTTGTGCTTTATGGAGTTTGTTTATGGGTTGTGACATGTGAAACTACTCAGGAGAAAGTGGGAACAGGGAAATGCCCTGAGCACCCTTAACACCAAACAGTCAGGTGGCAAGAGGACAAGGGCCAGAGAGGCAGGACGTTCGCCCAGCAACTGTTTTAAGCCCCCACAGTTCCGACAGGATTTATCCCCTGAGCTCTGCCAATAAGATGTCAACATTGGACAAGCAGCAATGTCTGGCCAGTGTTGAAACTCATTGTCCTTTACTACAGTTATTGTACAATAACATCAGTTGGTGTGCACAGAGTACTGATCCAATACCAGTGCTTTCCCCCCACATTTCATTATATACTGTTGCACCTGTTAACCAAACCACTGCACGTCTGTGGCTCTGTTTTTTTTGCCACAAACCTAAACCCACCCGCTAAAAAAAGTAGCTCCACTATAGTGTTTCTGAACTTGCTAAAACGTAAAAATACTGTTGTTATTATAACTCTTTAATCACTGAGATCCTTTGTTAGCCACTTAACAAAAAAATGTATCTCGTGTCTAGTTTGAGACATAGACATAGTTTAATACTATGAGGCAAATATATGGTTTCCATCTGAAACCCTGCAACTCTTGGTAGTTTATATGAGAGCTCAGTTAGTGCTGCAACCTGGAAACCTTTCACAGACTTCTTGATAAACTAATGGCTCATGGTGTCTTTGTCACCCTGATGTTGACCAGTTTCTGACCCTGCTTACGCAAAAGTGCTTTCTTGGTACATTTTAAAGCTACTACAAGGAGCTTTCATTTGTGTTGACTCTGGTGCCTCCTGTGGACAAAAGCGGAATGAGCACCGCCACCTCCTGTATTAAAGACTTTGATCTGGCAAGCCTGCACATTTGTCTTGGAAGCAGGTGACAGAAAAAGGCTTATTGTCACTTATGTTTGCAGGGTGCATGGTAATGAGGTAATGCTTCTATTTGTGGCAATGTATGATTAATAACTGTAATTTGAAATGTGGTGAAACAAAGTAAGCTTTGTTTTAGTGCAGCACCACCAGACTACAATGCAGCTTCTCTCCTCAGGCTGTGATACTCCTGACCATGCCGACGCTGTTGAAGCTGTCTATCGGCTTGACCGACATGTTTGCAGGCGTCTCATGCTGCCTTCTTGTTTAACACAAAAAAATACAGGTTATAGAAGCTTCGTGTGCAGGTAAAGTGTGAGGTGGAAGTTTTCTTCCTCAGGGCAGACTGTCCTTCAGAGAGTATGATAGATAAATATAATATGTGTCTGGTTACAGGTGTGTGTGTGTGTATGTGTGTGTGGTGGGTAACTATTTATAAAGAACCTATTTTGGGAGTAGGTCTAAAAGGTTATGGTAAAGTAGTACAAGAGGATAGGGAAAACTTGGCGGGGATGAATCGGAACATCTCTCTCATGTCAGAAAAGAGGACCCACAGATCCAGTTAGGCCTGAGCAGAGCTAGGACTCGAGGCAACATGCTCACCTCAATCTTTTGCTCACTCTGTGACATTTACCTCATCATTTTCTCTCAAGTGCAATTTTTGGAGCCCTTTAACCCATTTTACTCTGAATTGGAAGAATCACCCACGTAATCTGTCTCTGTCTCTCAGAAGGAAGACAAATGATAAAACCAAAGGTCCCAGTGTTTTCAAGGTCAAGAATAAAACCTTCAAGCTCAACATTTACGGACAGTGTCGAGTCCATTCCAGCCCATTCTCAATCCCAGCACTTATATAGCAGCCTGGTCAGTGGCCTAACACTTCTCAGTTTGATGCTCTAGCATAATTTCTGGAGGCGCCCCTTTAACGTAGCATAAATTCTGTAAGTGATGTGAATTTAGAGCATAG
>OMLP01033790.1:0-10284 GCA_900302685.1 Spondyliosoma cantharus
TGTAGATGAGGATGGAGAGGTTGTGGATGAGGATGGAGAGGTTGTAGATGAGGATGGAGGGTTGTGGATGAGGATGGAGGGATGTGGATGAGGGTGGAGAGGTTGTGGATGAGGGTGGAGGGATGTGGATGAGGGTGGAGAGGTTGTGGATGAGGGTGGAGAGGTTGTAGATGAGGGTGGAGAGGTTGTAGATGAGGGTGGAGGGATGTGGATGAGGATGGAGAGGTTGTGGATGAGGATGGAGAGGTTGTGGATGAGGGTGGAGGGATGTGTGTAAATAAGAGAAATGTCCATAAAGCATATTAATAAACCAAGGAAATCAATATTTGATGTTTTGAGTTTACTTGCTGTGTACAAATAAATATATAATCTTTGTTTTCCAAAGAGAATTTGAGTTTGAAACATTAATAAATGAGTGATCAGCTGTTAACGTCGTCACTGTTTCCTCCCATCAGCTTCATGTCAACATGTCAGCTGTTCATTACTGATCATTGTTGCTGTTTGAAGACAGAATCAGCTTCTTTCAGCAGAGAACTCGCCATAAATACTAAATTGTGGAGCCGGTTATCCTGCGGGTGATTATTTTTTAATATGAGTGATGTGCACATTCAAAACACGCTGTCGGCCGATGATCTGGTAACGTGAAGGTTTAACGATCCTGCTGAATCGCTGACAGACTCATCGGGCCGCCTGGTAACATAAACAACCAATGAGAGGTGACGTTCCCGAGCAGGTGACGGTGCTGCCGAGCAACGACGAGGTTTACGTCACCTGGCAGGAACTTAAACATCTGTAGCTGCACATTCATCCAGACGTGCTTTACCTTCCGCTTGTTGTTGTTCCTCTGCAACACGATACGACAGAAAGCAACACGTTCATCTCTCAACATGCTGTCAACGTCTGATCATGTGATGGATCATGTGATGGATCATGTGATGGATCATGTGATCAGCTTCAGTCTGTCGAGTCATGACTCCAGAACACAGACACGTTCACTGTTTATTCAACATGAACTGATGTCAAAGTCGTCAACACCAAACCTGCAGTTTGTGTGAAATAGATCAAATTACCAGTTCTGAGGATCTGTGACAGACACAGAACCAGTTGGATCTCTGCGAGCAGAAACATTCTGTTGGTTTAGTTGCATCAGCGCCTGATTTAAAAAGCGTCACGAATTACAGCGATTTCATCAAAAACAATTAAAACATTCCTCCTCATCATCGTCTTTCCTGTGTGAAGCAGCGGGACGTTAACGGGGCGTGATGCCGTTTACCGTCCTGATGAGTTTCAATTTAGCAGTTTGTGAGTGAAAAATGAAACTGGAATTAATGTTATTAACAATACACGAGTTCATGCAGCTCTGAAACAGATACGTTCATTTAATTCTCAATACATTGAGCTCAGCTGCTCGTCAGCTCGTCTGACTGTTTCACCCTGCCGGACGTCAAATGATGCTGCTGACCTCAAACATCACAGACGCTTTACAGACTCACAGTCCGAATGTATAAAATAATTTGGACTTCTGTCTGAAAAGGTTCCAGAAGGATGTGAACAATTTGTTTAGACTGTTTGATATCCAGCATCTGTGTTCAGACCAACAGTCGACCTGTCGACGGCTCGTCTGCTTTCAAAGAGAATTTATTTTTGTCTGAAGAAAAAACAGATGAAAAAGAAACTGAGATGAATAAAAACAGTAAATGTCACTGTTAGCATCTGTGCTGCTCTCAGCACAGGTCAGGTTTATAATCCGTCCTCAGGTGCTGAGTGAGAATCTGTGGCTGGACACTGATGTGACAGATTTAATTATCTAATGTCAAACTTCTTGTGTGTTGAAATCTTGTTTCAGAAGAGTTTGGCTGTTATTTCACCCGACGCTGCCATTACCAGTGTGGAGGAGCTGAACACATTAACACTGACAGGTGAGTTACTCACCTCCTCCGACAGGTGAACGCAGCCTGTGTGAATGTGGAAGTAATTTAGTTTCAGAAAACTAGCATGAAACAGGATATGACAAAGGCTTTCAGAGGAAATATTAGTAACAGAAGCTAGCATGTAGCTCACAGACGTTACCTGTGAGATTAAAAAGATGTCCTGGATGTAATCAGAGGACGAACAGAGAGTCAGTTGGTTTGGTTCAGAAACTCTTCAGCTCAGGACGTCTGTTTAAAGGACTTGATGATCATGTTTTCAATATGTAACTTTTCCTCCAGGACGTAGTCGACAAATTTCAGTGTTAACCCTCGAGGAACTTTAAAGAAAATTAAAATTGACTTTGTTTTTTTCTTATTTTCTGTTTTTTAATCCAAATAGATGAACTTGGATGTTTTACATTTCCACACGAGTGTTTGTGTTTGTGTGTTTGTGTGTTTGTGTTTGTGTGTTTGTGTTTGTGTTTGTGTGCTGGCCTGTGGGAATCCTTGCTGTGACCGACTGGTTGTGTTGCTCTCTGGCGCCCCCTTTGTTTGTCTGTTTCCCTCAGGAAGACACACCTGGGCCGTGCTGCAGTCACCTGAGGACGTGTGAAGGGAGGATGGAGCGAGGCCTCGCTGTCTGCAGGAGGAGGAGATGTCACCTCACGTTTCCCCCCCACATGTTTTAGTGCTGCGGTTTTTATTTTGGTTCATTTGTCTGAGAGTCTGGAGACCAACAGCAGTCAGGTTTTGGCTTGTGTTCAATTAATCTTGGATTAGGTTAACTTTCTTATTTTGGATTAGATTAGCGGGGTGAGCCGGGTGTGACGGCCCACTGCAGGCTGGCCCAGCGTTTGTTTTCTGCTGGGTTCTCCAACCTTTTCTTTTGATATTTCACTCCTTTTAGTTGTTCTAAATAAAATGTAGTTTAACAACCTGTCGTCTGAAATGTGTTGTGAGCTTTACGAGCATTTTGTCAGAAGGTCCTGTATTTAATTTACTGATTATGCAGATGTGTCAGCGATTCAACAGAGAGGTGGTGAAATCATGACGGAGAATATATGATCACTGAACATGAACAACGAAGGTAGCTTGACCACAACCGCTGCCTGTTGGCTCAGAGAGAAGCTGCACGTGTTTCCTTGACGAATCGATGCTGCAGCCCGATGGTGTAATCTCGTTCACCACGGAGCCGCTGAATAACAAGACGTATCGTTCAAGAGTAAAAACTTTACAACTACAGTTATTTCTGCCGGTCTGTGAGGGCGATGCAGCTTGTTTTAAGTTCACATCCGTCTTCTGTGTGATGTGGGCCTTGAACGCAGCGCTGAACCTGATGTACACAACTGAAGAAGCCGACACACCTGTCCTCCACCCGTCCCTCTCAGGTGTGGTCACCAGCTGCACAGAACCAGATCTCGATGTGAAACATTAAGGTTTCACATAACTCGATGGTTTATCTCCTCAAACGAAATTAAACTAAGTCCTGCAAAGCCGGGAGCTCCAGTCAGTTCATCTTCATCGTGAGTAAATGACTGTATTTATTTCTGTTGACAGCATTCTGGAAAATAACTGTAATCACTGTTTTCTGCCTAGATGCAAAAGCTAATCACAGCCTCTCGTGCAGAATTATTGACAGCACAAAGAGATAATGTGTCAGAGACGCAGCTCACTGTGAGACTGACACAATAATCACACAGACATGGATTCTGATCGAGGGTGAGCCTGCAGACAATGATGACAAAGAACAAGAAAATAAATAAATATATGATGGATTCCTATCATTGTCGTCAACATGTCGTCACTCTGTAAGTATGTCAGCAAGTTGCAAAAGAAAGAAAGAAAAAAGAGGAATGACTGAAAGTTTGAGTGCCAACGCGAGAGAAATACCAAAGACGAGCAAATGAGAGCCGAGTGTGTGTCAGCGAGGCTGATGTGTGAAGAGACGGACACGGTGACAGAGCTGGACAGAGACCACAGAGGAAATGTGTTGAGACAGAAAGAAAGACGTGTGAAAGAGAACAACAGATGAAAGCTGAAAGGAGCTGAAAGACGTTCACAGAGAGCAGAGAGTGAATGAAGCCCTGCGAGCAGCCAACTGGCCTCCCAGCTGCAGACGTGATCGCTGTGTGAATGATCCGCTCTGAAATCACCAAACCTCAAACCTCCCTCCCACCCCGGCATGATGGCAGCTGTCCACACACACACACACACACACACACTCTGAGGTGACAGCCTTTCTATCTCCATCTCTTGTGGTGAAAGTAAATGTTGGGGTTCGTCAGGTCCAATCACTGCGATGTGGGAACAACAGTCACTTCCAGGTTGATTTGCATTGCAGATGACAATAAGTCCAATCAGCAGACTTGTTGATTTCTGTAAGTCGAACACTCACACACATATTTTAAATCACAGCGGTGCGACCTGTCTAATGTTTCTGCAGCGACGCTGGCAAAGTGTCTTTAATAAATCAAATCTTCCTGTTTTATTGCCAATCCCACTCGTTTCCTGCGTGACCCGATTGTTCATCTCTGCTGTTCTCTGCGCTCGGCTCATGCTAGCTCATAGCGTAGCTCTGGTTATCTTGTTGTTTCTTGTGGTTTACGAGCTGTAGTTTCCCCAGTAAACACATCGACCTCTTCTAACTCTGCTGCTCCTCCTGTCGAGGTCACTAGGTGTCGCTGTGGAGCCCAGAGGAGCTGCAGCTCACAGTCTGCTGTCTCAGCTCTGCTGCCGGTCATTACTTTTAAAAAACGCTCACAACAACCTGTTAGCACCAGACAAATGCTCAGCGTAAAGTTAGGAGAACGCTCCGTCGATCATTCTTGTCTCGTTAAGTTAGTAAAAGTGTTGTTGGGAAATATTAGATGAAAGAGATGCTTCGAAGAATGTCAACCAGTTTGTGTTGCTCTTAGTGTCGGAGGGCCAGCGAATCGATAAACGTCTTAAACACATTTCATGACAATCCATCCGATACTTGTTGAGAGATTTCACTCAGGAACAAAGCAGTGGACTGACGAACACACCCACCGTTTCATCAGCGCTGCGAACGTGTCTCAGATTTTGTTCCGTCTCTGGTTTCCCTAAAAACTTTAATATTAACATGACTTTTCTCTCCAAACCAAGAAACTCGAGTCTACCTGAACAAGATGATCTGAAATCTATTTCAAGGGTAATGTGGTACAATTTTATGCAACATAGAAAAAACGACTCAGTACTGCGACAGGAGGATTTGCAGCGGCGTCCCTCGAGTGTCACAGAGACAACAGAAGACATCCGACGTCTCAGGCGTAGCATCGAGTCAGACACACAGTTTCTTGGGAAACGGCTGCAAACGAACGTGAAGCAGATTACAGAGGCAGACTCATCGTACCTCAGTCACTGTTGTGTACTTATTTAACTGGATTTGTTAACTTCTGTTTCACCTTGCCTGATCGCTGAGTCGGACACCGCTCCGTTCTCCCGTCCTGAAACTCACTGGGAGTCAGAAGTTGTAGTTCTTCTGTTTGTTAAATCCCAAATGAACCGACGGAACGACATTTACATTTCACTTCACATTTCAGGTCCCCACATCTCTGCAGACAGACACACACTGACATTCACTCAAATCCAATCAGACGGACACACGCACACACCGAGCTGAGGCTGAACGTCCGATGCTCTCACAGTTGGTGGACTCTGGCCATCGAGCCTCTTAGATGTCGAGGCAGAGGAGAGCCGGAGGGAGGAAGCTGCAGGAGGAGGGGAGGAGAAAGTGGAGGCGTCCCTGCGGGTCGAGTCACACATCACCGAGCCGAGCTGAGACGGAAGTTAGAAATTCCACTTTCCTGAGACATCTACTTTAATTCAGACCCCATCAATGTCTTTTTCAATACCCATTACCGCCAGTGACACGAGGGATAAGAGGAGAGGGGTTAGGGATCAATGGTCTGATTAGAGTCTCTAAAATGTATCCTCAAGTGCTGAAGCCTCTGAGCAGCCGTCACTGATGAAAGGACTCTGGATGTGCTAAATAAGAGAGTCAGCACATTATTTCTTTATAGGTTTTCATTTGAGAGCATAAAGAGAGTTATTTACTGAGGATCTGCAGCGTTTAATCAGATGATAAACAGTCAGATCAGATCCTATTCACCGAGAGGACTCGTCTGTGTGAAAGCTACCAGAGGAAACAAGCTGCGAACGGAACAGAGACGCATGAATCATCACCTGACGTTTGTTTAACAGGTGCTTATTTCCACATCCAGAGCAGCGTCATCGTCTGAGGCCTCTCTTTTCTCTTTTACCTCTGTTTTGGTCTCCACCACCTCCCGAGGGAAATATCTGTCTGCTCAGCCGCTGAATGCTAAACTAAGCATATTGAGATGATGGTTAAAGCAGTTTTCTGATTTGACCCTCGAAGGGAGACGGATTCATAATCCTGGAGTCTTTTTTTAAAATCTTAAACTAGAGTAAATCGAGAGCATTATGATGTTTAAGATGTGAGAGGACAGAAGAACGAATGATTTGTTTGAGCTGCTGGAAAGATTAGATGAGGTTCAGCTAGCAATCAATGGTCCCCCCAGATGAAAACAAACTTTGTGTTAGAAGCCATCGGACTGGGTGTTGTATTATTTAAAAGGTGTTATAAAACAGCTGCAGATTACTTTGAGACATCCAGAAAGTAATCCCCATTCTGTGAAATCAAACAGACCCCAGGACTGATCCCTGTTGAGCTCCACACAACCAGATGGAACCGGTCCCAGCCGTCTTCAGACGATCTGATAAAATCTTAAATCAAAAGCGGCGCTTGAATCCAGAGAGACGAAGACGCATCTTCCAAAACAGTCGGAATGCTTTGTGATTTCATTTGTTGAAGTGTCTCTGCCGTGTCCCTGACACAAACCGGACCGGGTCTGATTAAAGAAATAACACGAGGTAGCACTGAGCGGCCTCAATACACAACGTTACAACAGCTCCTTCCTGCAGTGTTTCAAAATATTTTTTTGTCTAAGCAGCACCTTTAAATTTGACGACGATGCTTTGCTATTATTGTATCAGTTCTGACCCATAACGAGGGATAAATGCTGGACACAAAACTGCTTGTTAGGCACGTTATCCTCCCGTCTTTTGTCTCTAAGTCTGTCGAGCTTCCTTTGTATCTCCGCTGGTCGAGTCTGCAACTTAAATGTGCAAAAGAAGCACATTTCTGCAACCGCTGCAGCTACTAAATCCTCCGAGGCCACAGGTCATCCGTCTGCTGGGATCCGACCACAACAAGAACGTGAACGATGTTTACCTCAAAACAGGAATTTAAATAACAGAACTTATTTTGAAAAGCACACCCGAGCGGCAGCACCAGTGTGTTCTGACGGCAGTCTGAGCTCTGTGATTGTGTTTCACTGGTTTCTGTCGACTTCAATCTGGTATTTGCAGTGAGAAAGCAGCATCGCTAACCAGCTTGACATCCTCTGCCCTCCATTTTGTAGAACATGTTTGGTCCTTTTCTTCCCTCCCACTCTGAGAAGCTGCTGAGTTTCACCTTCAGCAGAGCAACAGAAAGCTGTCGGATCACTTTACTCCTTTCTAACAGAAAACACAAGATCTGCTTCAATGAAACGGCCGCAGGGCAGAGACATTACCTGAGGGTGGAACTATGGATTAGCACTAAATTATTACAAATTATAAATCACTGAAAAGCTGCAAATAATGAGATATATATGTATATATGTATATATATATTGATTTAAGGCTTCACATTAAGGCTTCTCCAGTTCTCTAACGTTTACGATTCTGTCTCCAGGATTGTGAAACAGCAGAAAACTGCTTTAGATTTCATCTCATGGCAGGTGAGCAGTTAGCAGTTAGCAGTTAGCAGTTAGTTCCTTATTCAAGAGGACATTTTAAAAATAATCCAAATGTTTTCATTTGGTGATTCTTCCTGTTTTCATGTCTGTGGAAGAGAAGCAGGATATTCACTGCATCTGTTTTCTGCTGATGGACCTGATTTATTGTAGTTTAGCATTTAGCTGCTAAACAGGAGGTGGTGGAGACCAAAACTGGAGGTAAAAGAGAGAAAATATTGGACATATGTGGAAATAAGCAGCTTAAAGGTGACGGTTCACGCGTCATGTGTTGTGTTCACAGCTTGTTTCCTCTGGTGGCATTTACACAAATACGTCCTTCATTGCAGGATGCTGCTAATCAAACACAGAGCACAGCTGAGGCTGCTGCTAATATCACCAGGTTTGCAGGTATTTATTCATAAAGTCAAGTATTAGACCAATAAAAATGCGTTGACATTGTTGAGACGTTGTGGTCTGAAACACAGAAGGAAGTATGAGCGAGCTGATGGAGGAGTTTGAGAGAAGCTGCCACAGTGTTTGTGTCTGCTGGGCCTCCAGATGCCGGATGCATAACAAACACCGTTCGTCTGTATGTTTGTCAGAAGAGCGTCTCTGTGCCATGTGTGCATACATTTGTAGCGTGCACGGCCCCGGTGGGAGACGCGGTCCTGCCTCTGTCAGAGAACGTGCCACGCTCCATTAATTCAGCTCTACAGGACCAAGAAAACTTTCTGCTCCTGCTCTGCTCATTGGCTGAGAGCTCAGTCAGCAGTTGTTTTGCTCCTTCCAACAGAAATGCGTTCCCTCGTGTGGAGGAGAGGAGCATGTGTCAAGCTGTTTTGTGATTCTGAATTCCTGACTTCTTAAGTAGACAAAGTTTGTTACAAGTCATCTGCGAGTTTGAATTGTCTGCGGAGGCAAAAACTCACATCAGAGAATTATTACTGCCTGCTTCAGTGAGGCTAACTTCTTTAAAGGGGTAACATTCTCATTCTCCTTTAAATCATGTGAACGTAAATGTCTAAACATCAGCCCGAGAGGCCCGCCGCCGCCATATCACATGACTAAATGTGCATCTGTGTGTGTGCGAGGGGAGCGTGAGGTATGAAAGAGGAACTCAGAGAGAAAGCGACAGCCATCCGCCGCTGTTAAAATGAGATCTCACATGACGCTTCATCTTCAGGCACAGAATGCGAGTTGTCCTCAATTGCCTCCAAAAAACAGGGAACAAGGCAGCGCTCAACAAAACAATATCACGCTGCCTTCTCCTCAGTTTCACATTTCCTCTGATCGAGAGCAGCTCCTGGAGTTCAGCGCCGTACGTGAGGAGCAGCGGTAATTGCCGACAGGTTGCGCTGAGCTTTCATCAATGGGACGAGTAAGACCATTGTGTGGTTTTAATGAGATGTCCCTCATTCTGTTGTTGTGGGCTGATGTAATACTTAATGGCCAATCAAAGGGTTGCTAGGCAACAGTGTGCATAGATGGACTGTGTAAAAAGGCTGGTGGTGAGTGGACCGGGTGATTACATTGATCTCATTAAGAGGCCTGTAGGAACCATGATGACCTGTTTGTTTGACTGAAGAGGGAGAGACAGACGAGGACACCATTCACACAGAGAGACAGACGAGGACACCATTCACACAGAGAGACAGACGAGGACACCATTCACACAGAGAGACAGACGAGGACACCATTCACACAGAGAGACAGACGAGGACACCATTCACACAGAGAGAGAGACGAGGACACCATTCACACAGAGAGACAGACGAGGACACCATTCACACAGAGAGAGAGACGAGGACACCATTCACACAGAGAGACAGACGAGGACACCATTCACACAGAGAGACAGACGAGGACACCATTCACACAGAGAGACAGACGAGGACACCATTCACACAGAGAGAGAGACGAGGACACCATTCACAGAGAGAGAGAGACGAGGACACCATTCACACAGAGAGACAGACGAGGACACCATTCACACAGAGAGACAGACGAGGACACCATTACACAGAGAGACAGACGAGGACACCATTCACACAGAGAGAGAGAGACGAGGACACCATTCACACAGAGAGAGACGAGGACACCATTCACAGAGAGACAGACGAGGACACCATTCACACAGAGAGAGAGACGAGGACACCATTCACAGAGAGACAGACGAGGACACCATTCACACAGAGAGAGAGACGAGGACACCATTCACACAGAGAGAGAGACGAGGACACCATTCACACAGAGAGACAGACGAGGACACCATTCACACAGAGAGAGAGACGAGGACACCATTCACACAGAGAGACAGACGAGGACACCATTCACACAGAGAGAGAGAGACGAGGACACCATTCACAGAGAGAGAGAGAGACGAGGACACCATTCACAGAGAGACAGACGAGGACACCACTCACACAGAGAGACAGACGAGGACACCACTCACAGAGAGAGAGAGACGAGGACACCATTCACAGAGAGACAGACGAGGACACCATTCACACAGAGAGACAGACGAGGACACCATTCACAGAGAGACAGACGAG
>OMLP01033794.1:0-10420 GCA_900302685.1 Spondyliosoma cantharus
AGAAATAACTTTACTCATGCTTCAGAAAGGCAGCAGGTGAAAATGTTACACCTGGTGATGATTAGCTGCTAACTCCGTCTGCCGCCATGTGAGGAATATTGTTTGTTACTCGGGATATCTGCAGTGATCTGCATGAGGCACTCGTCATTTTTATTTAGTTGTATTGATCAGAAATGGGCTTATTTTTATTTTTTTTATTTTTTTGAATGCCCATCTTGCTTGCCTGGCTTCCTCTGTTACCATAGTTACAAGCGGAAGAAGGCGGGAACTGGGAGCTGCTAGAGCTGGGAGTGGCTAAATTTGTACTTAGCTGTGTTCCCCACATGGCTAATAAGTTTCATCTCAGTGAATATGTGCAGTAACATTGTTTGTTGCTGTGCATATGTTTTGTTTTGATGCGCTTTGCAATGTTAGGTTAGCTGTTCATACAATTTCCCTTCTTCTTTCTTCTCAGCCAGTAATTAAACTTTTTAAGGATGCATTCAGTACCTTAGTTTTGCACAGTTGTAGAAATAAATGTTCATTTGTTTGTGTTTTATAATTATGCTTCTGTCATTCTGAACTGACAGGATGACAACGCAGCTCATCCAAGAAATAGCAAGATGTTTTTTCTGGTAATTATTCAGAATGCTTGCGGCTACCGCCGTTTGGATGTTTCCCAGATATATTTTAGTGAAGCTTACAATAATGTAATGTGACTGTGACGCTCCTTGTCAACGTTTCCACAGCAAACTTTAAAGTAAGGAAAAGTTGCGGACGCGTGTCATGATGATAAATAATGTAGCGTTGTTTGCGGCACTGACTTTTTTAATTGCTGATGAAGTGACTGTCACACTGTATGTATGTGTGACAGGGTGGAAAAAGTGCTGCGAAGAATCTCTGTGAGAAACTGACTGATCTTTCATGTAGTGATACACATGAGCACCTTCATACTGGTGGAGGCTGAGCATTTTTCTAGACATGCAGTTGAATTTAAAACTGATAGGGACACACTGAAGCAAATGCTTTATGCATGTTTGTTTTTTGATGAGTGGGTCAGAAAGTTGAAGATAGAGACACATGAATACAATTACATCCTTCTTGTGGTTTATGGTTTGGTTTACTCAACCTTAAAACATAAAGCACAACGTTACATAAGCCCACGTTTATGAAGGCGAGTACATGAGTTTTATGTCAACTGCATTTGCGATGTTAATTCGGTTAGCTGTTGTCTCAGTTTCTACCATGGCAAGTGATGTTAAGCTAGCTAAAACCAGCTAGTTAGCATTCCAGACAACTCATTGTAGACACTGCATTAGCATATTTTCAGCTTATAAAGCTGTAATGGAAAAGCTGTTAGTTGATTAGGCTAAACATCCAGCAGAGATAGAGTCAAATTAGCATCTCAAATTATGTCTGGCCGCCTAAATGTGTCCAATATTCATTATTTTCTTAGGTCTGTTTTGGCCTCGAGCTCTTGAGGGAAATATCTGGCGAATTCAAATAGCTAGTGCAGAACATAGGAGATGTTTATCTTCCTTCAGCTGCTAACAAAATCAAAGCTGAGGTAAGATAGGTATAGATAGGCTTTCAAAGTGTTACCATATAAAACATTTAAAACACTAGGCCTAGGCTAAATCTGGCTCATGCAGGCATGGGAAACAGCTAGCCTAGCTCTAGCCAGGCTAGCTGTTTTTCTATAGCTCTATGATGAATTCAGCTAATAGACCCATTTCATGGCAGACATTGTGACTGGCCAAAACAGGTGAAATTTCAAGCTTTAATGATGGATGCATTCCATTTCGGTGAGCTAGTTCCAGGACTAATATTTGTCTTTTCATGGATCTCTTGAATAAGAATATCCGCCAACATTTGGAACAGCTACTTTTACAGTGACAGTCAAAGCAACTATCGAAAATATAAGTCTGTGTTTTTCTGCTCTTTTCTGTTACGACTATTCCCGATCGCCTCCCCGTATTTGACAGCAGCTCTCTACACTTCGGGCTCTTTAAAGGTTTTAACTCTATACAACAACAACAATCATAAGTGAAAATATATTCATAATATGTGCCAGTCTTTGTGCTGGCCTGCAGTGATGTAATTTCCAGACAAACCTGTGAGAACTGTGAAACAGGTGATGTAGAAGTAGGACGTGTACATCATTCTTCGTGTCGTATGAATTTTTGTAGATTTGATCTATTCGCTCCCTGACTCACCTACACCTTTAAATAACACCAACAGCGGTAGTAGCAAAGTAAACTTTTTAACAAGTGTGCACAATTTAAAACTATGTAATTTCAAGTAGCAGTAACTGTTCAGAAACTCTGCCATGTGGGCTGAGGAAGACTCTTTTTTAGCACAAAGCTCCCGTCTCTTCCTTTTGTGGCGTCTCTCTATATGTGCTGCAGTGTTTTTCTCGCTGCATTGACATTTTCAGTCATGTGGAGGTTTAAAAACACAGCGAAGGTCAAATCCAAATCTCCTGGAATACACAGATACACTGTGGGTGTATGTTTGACTATTATTAGCTCTCGTATTGTTGGTATTGTATTTAGATATATTTGGCATTTTGACACACATCCAACACAGACACTCAACTCTTGCTGAGATTAACATCAGTATTATTAACAGCAACTCGCTTATGTGCCATGAAAAGCCTCTGAAACTAAAGATTGAAACGGAAAACTGCAAAACGCCTATAATATCCTTTCTTTCTTGTTTTCCTCACACAACCTTTGCCTGCATGACAGTAGGTGTGTGCATCGAGCCCCGCTCACACATACACACACACACTCTCGCTGCAGACATACAGACGCTCCCGCTCGTCCAACAGAGGAGAGAGAGTCATCGATCCGGCTTTTAATTTCAGCGCATTGAATTACACGCCCATTTTTTAGAGTTTCTGTCAAAATCATTCTACCACTATTCATTAGGACGCAAATGAATCCTTAGTGGATAGCAGCCGATATTGTGATGGGAGGAATGTTGTCGTCGATTACACTGTTAGAGAAATTCTATTAGAGCTGGCTCCAATACGTCTTAGTCACCGTATGAATAAGATTTAAAAGAGAAAGATTCACCTTGATCCAAAACGAGGCTGCGTGGACACCCACAGACACGCACACATAGATACAATCAATCACCAGCAGCCTGTTGGACTGCACCGTGGTAACCGACTCGTGACTGGACCACCTTTGACGTTCATTCTAGTCAATTGTAAGTGGACTTATTCTACATTGTGCCGCATTAAGTATGTCATTTCTTTTTTATTGTAATTAGTTCGAGTTTATATTGTTGCTGAGGCTTTTTGCAAAAAACATTGTAACATTCCCATGTGGAAGAATTAAGGCTGCCGTGGGTGAAACAAATGTAGGTGTTGCTTGGTGAAGTTTATTGCAGCTGATGTAACGTTAGATGTAGGCAGATTTTGTGCCCACTGACTGTGGGTAGTCATGTGCCTACACGCACTGAAGTCAAATACAAACTATTGAAAATGTTAAGAAACATATACACAATAGGTTTAACAATGCAATGAGTTGTATAAATTGCCTAGAACTTTTAGGCAATTATTGGCTTTTACCATAACAGAGAGGAATATTAAGAATACCGTTCAGATCCATACAATATGTACCGTATGGAGTGAAAGTTATTGGTCACTGTAATCATTCTGCGAGTGGCAGTTCCTTTGTAGACCATCAGCCCTTTTCTGTTCTGTGCTTAAATTCGGTCTCAGGTTGAGCCAAAGCTAATATGAGTCTGTTTTTCCTGGAAGTTTCACCTAGTTTTAATGCCACCGATTTGTTCCGGCAAGGCTGTTAACTTTGCCGTGTACCAGAAAACACACAGAAAATGATTTTTGAACTGAAAAGACTGCAGCTTTTAGAGGCAAACACTTGGTTTGTCTGACTCACATTAGCTTTTTA
Organism: Spondyliosoma cantharus; assembly: GCA_900302685.1. Lineage (NCBI taxonomy): Eukaryota > Metazoa > Chordata > Actinopteri > Spariformes > Sparidae > Spondyliosoma > Spondyliosoma cantharus. The sequence goes on from OMLP01033794.1 coordinate 3,903, forward strand.
GTGAGCATCAGAATGCATCGATTCACCTGCGTCGATGTCTCAGCAGTCTTTCCTTAGATAAACTTGCATTTTATTTATTCAAGTAACAAAAGGGCACTTCAGGCTCAGGAACTTCATTCATATCTGATGAAGACCAAAATGTAAGGCCCTTTTCTGCTGTTGCTTTCCCATTTCATATTAATCTCTTTTTTCTGTTCAAAGGCCCGTTCTAACCAGAAAAACTACCGTTTGGTCGTCTGTGCAAGCAGCTTGTACGACTTATATTCACATTCATTGTTAGGCAGTAACCTTTAGGGGATCGAAATTGTGACAGGAGCAAAGGGGGTCGTCAGACGATGTAGAATCAAGCATGATAAAGGCCACATATGGAGGAGGATGTGGGGCGGAAGGACAGCTCAAACGCACCCAAACATTCAACCAGGAGAACAAAAGTCAAAATGTACTTATTTTTAATTATGTAATGAGCGTAGCCTACGTCAGGTACGCAACCTTGATTTTCCTCAACTAACCATGATGTCATTTCAGGTCATATCATTTTCAAAAGTAATTTGCGATTGACCCATTCAGCTGTTTAGGCATGAGGACGTGCTCATGTGTATAAAAAGAACAGTCCAACATGTGTTGTATTCTCCTGTGGACTATGTTACGTGTTATGTTATGTGTTAAACTTGTACCTATAGCACTCATTTCTGCACTCTTACTCCTAATATAACAAACACACCCTCCTGAACCACGTGCACATCCACACAGTTCCCCACAAACAACCGAAGGAGAGTGTCTAGTTGGCTAAGCACTTTAAGCACTGCTGCATATGTAAGTGTCAGCACTGTAGAGATGATAATTCCTAGGCTTGCTAGCATGGATAAACAGGGAAAATGGCTTCTGCATTATTGGATTCACTTTGCACAACAACTGTCCCCATAAGCCTTAATTTTCCTGAACAGCTTTATATTTGGCAGGAGCTTCTTGCAACAGCATGGTGAGTGGCTGTACAGAGGTTTTATGGTGTCGTGCATCACTTTATGGTGTTCAATTATGACTGTGTCTCAGGTGCTTAACTCTCCGTATTTAGTAAATCCATTGTTGGCAGCTGGAAATTTAGCATTAGCATGTTACATATGCAATTACACATATTGCCATAGAGCTGAAATGTTGGTGTTTACAGGGAAATAGACATTGAAATGAGTTTGTCATTATATAAACGACTTGACTCAGAAGCAATGTTTGTTACATTTTCCTCCCTTTACTTGGGCATTTCTTTATTCATCGACATTGTATAGTTGGTAGCTCGTGGCTAACTAGAATACAATTATATAATGTAAATAAATCATATTTTCATCCTTCTTTATGAATATGATTTATTCATTTTTGCTCCCAGGAAACCCTAAGTTTGACTGCTACATTCTGTAGTTAATGCTCTTGTATGCATTTTGTGTTTTCGGCACCCAGTAAGACACAGTGAGTGCTCCCTTTTTGGTGTAAGTGAATTAGCTTTGATACTGAATGTGTGCCAGAGACTCAAAACTGCTCCAGTAGTCTTTTTATTGAGATGAGTAATCAAACACTCAACAAAAGGCCTTTACAGTATGTTATTGAATGCATTTTACCCTTGGCCGAGATACTACAGTTGTATTATGAAGTCTTTTGTTAATTCTTTTGATACCTGTTGGATTTTTAAAGGTGGAATTGGCTGACACATCCATCCTTCATTTTTCTGGCCACCTGTCGAATGCAATTCAAATAGTTACTTTCCTTTTAGCTCTGTTTTTCGTCTGGTCTGGTATTTACTGTATCCACTGAATGCTTCACTATAGGTTCACCTGCTAATTGCTCAACCCAATCACCAGAATAAATATTGGTATTGTGCGTTTCTGCAAAACCAAGGATAAATTTGTATTAGATCAACATGTATACGATTGAATTTTTTTTTCCTTTATTACATTTCTCTTGCTGTGAAAATGTCTCGAACAGTGGTCTCATGCCTGCCGGCTGTCTCAAATGTTGAAACACTGTCCTGAACAGTGGTCTCATGCCTGCCGGCTGTCTCAAATCTTGAAATGCCATCTTGAAAAGAAGTTTCTTGCTCATGCCAGCAGCAGCCCCTCCTCAATCTGACATGAGATTCAGCTCACATACATGCAATCTTTAGCAATATGATACATATTGTAGAAACATTAATTCATTTATTAAACATACAATGTTAATGTGTACATGTTTTGCACAATTATACAATGCAATTATTTTATTCTGGCAACCGGTCTTAGTTGCTAAGTTTGTCTCTTAGCCGCTTGGTGCTGGGCAGGTGGAGTACAGGTGGTTCTGAAAGCTTTGTCAGTAAGACAGCTGTCGATACGAGCTGTCAGAGTGAGACACAGCAGCAAAAATGTTGGTCCGAACAACAAAACAGTGAACTGAAATATACTCAGATAGAGCTGAGGGTAAGTCGTCATGTGATCAAATATTGATTGCGGCAGTGTGAAAGTTATAAATCAGCCCAGGGTTCAGCTTATGGAAAACGTTTTATCGTTTAGCTTATTGCGATGAAATAGGTCTCAAACCCTGTTTTCCTGTTTCGAATCAGAATTCTAATGATGATGTCTGTATCATGATGAGCGCGTGGGTGTTGAATTTGATTCAATAAAAACACTTCACCTCAAAAATTGAACCCATTCTAATTTTGCAATTTAGAAGAAGCATCTGAAAATGACTGTATTCTTTTTCCTTTTTTTTTTAATTCCTGGAAGGATACCTCATTTGAATCGAAAGGGAATTATTTTTTTATTATCTGACAGCAGTAATGTCATCTCTGTCTAGAGGACACTTAGTTTAGAATTAACATGAAGAAATCTCTTCAAGCATGAAGTCAGGAACAAATCTTTGAGCTGATCCGCTCATTGTAGATGCTCAGCTGGTATTAATAGAATATGAGGTATTTTAATGCCTCTGATGAGGATTTTTTAGAAGCATAAAATCCAACATGTCTGATTATTCATCGTCTTTAAACTCAGTACTCAGACCGGAGCTGTTTCTTTGTTTTACAACTTTGAATAAGAGTTCCTAATCACAAGTATTGAATAGTAAAACCATTCATTCTTGGTTCATTTTTGATTTGGAGTTTTCGCTAACCCTCCTTTTTTCCGTTTTCAAACAGGAAGCTGCAATATATTTGTGCGGTTCAGGGACGTTTTCCAATCTCTTTCATGATTTTCTGTCTTTTTTCTGCAGTAAAACTCGATATACTGGGGCCTCACTTGCCTTCATTTCCATGTTTTTGAAATGCCTTTCCATTTCAGTGGAGGATGTGCAAAGCTGTTTATACTTTAATCGCGAAGAGTGTGTTATTCAGGAGATAAAAAGGAACTGATCTGAATCTGACTAGTATTCTATTAGTCTCTAGGCATCTGCAGCTCTAATATTGGTGAAGCAGTCATGTTACTGCTAATGTGAAGGCTGTTATTTTGTAGTCCTTGTATATTTTATGTAGTCAGTGCAGCAGTATGACGCATGGCACTTAAGGTATCGCTTTGAAGCTACCTGGTTTATGCAAGCATAATGGAAGGCAGCTTTGGTCAGCGCTCTACCTGGAGAAATCCATTTGCATCGGGGTGGGGGATGTGCATGGAAAGCGGTGCCAGGGAGAGATAACGCTGCATCTTTTTCAAACGCAGGCAGCCTGGGTTATTTTTCATCGGGACGTTCAGGAGTTCAAGGTGTTCCTCAGACAGGAAACAAGTGCAAAAATGTGCTTTACCCGGTCTGTGTTGGCGTGCGCTCATTAGCGGAGCACCGGGTGAGTGATTGGATGATTACTTGTTATTGTTTGATTGCAATTAGGATTATTAAAGTGATTAATAGGCTATAGCATGATCGAGGGGTTGAGCGGTGGCTGGCCCCAGCTGGAGATGCTGCAGCTGGTGCAGCATTCAAAGGCCATCAGAAAAACAAACAAACCGAAAAATAAAACAGTTGTGTTTTTTTGAACGTTTCGTCAAACCGTGCGTGGTTTGTAGATTTAGGGTACAATTATGTGAAGCCATTTTAAACTTGTGTTTTATTGCATGTCCAGCTGCAAATGCAGTTGAAGGAGCAGCTGGGATTATATGGTGGGATAAAAATATGGAGCTCCACAACAGCCTTCAGCACATTGATCTGTGTGATTAATGGGTTTCCAGGAGAGAGGGAGAGCACCATGAACTCCTCTTTAAGGGCATACAGTAGAGGGAGAAAAAAAAAACCCATGCATATGTCTTGGAAGCAAACACTTTTTCCCTCAAGCAGAGAAGGTTCGGCTCAGTCATTCACTGAAATCTCCTGTCCAGGTTCACTCCAGATGTCACGTGATCAGCTCTCATACGAGCTGCGTTCTCTAGAGATCTTTTGAGAGGGAGAATCGGCGGGGTTTCTCGTGGATATTGCAGTCACAGGCGCACAGACGGAATGCAATATAACATAGGTCTCCTGGCCAGCCTCGGGCGAGATGCACTGTCGGTGGAGAGGCTCTGGGTCTGGAGCATGTCATCTCCCGCTTGCTGCTAGGTGGAGCCCGAGTATACGGCGAGAGCGGCAATCCACATCCGAGTTTTTCCTCTCACCTTTCACTGGCTCTCCAAGCCCTCGGTCTCCATACAGATTTACTCCCAGCCAGTGCGCACAATTGGTTTGTCATAGTCGCAGAGAGAGCTCAGTTTCTGGACCCAAACAACTTAGACTCCCTTTTTTTTCTCCTCTCTCTCTCTCTCTCTTCCCCCTGCGGAGCTTCTCTCACAAGATTCCCTCCCTCCCCCTCTTCCTCTCCTCCTTGTCAAATTCTTCTGGATACTCTTTTTTTTTATTTTTTTTCCCCCTTCTTCTTCTCTCTCTTCTTTTCCGCGTGTGTTTTGTGTGCGTGAGCGGCGAGGTGCTGCTGGCGTTTCGCCTCTTCAGCTGTACGGGACGTGATGTAGCCCCCCGCACAGAAGGACGCCTTGTGCCGTTAAAGGGATGTAAAGGTGTTCGGGGTGGGTGACAGCACCGTGGATACAACGCTGTTTTTCCCCATCATCACCACCATCACCATCGCCGGGACTCAGGATTGTGGACGCACGGCAGATTTCAACCGAGGCGATTTTCTGTGTGTGTGTGCGTGTGTGTTTGTGAGTGTGTGTGTTTTTTTTTTTTTACGAGGATATTGAACGCAGCGACAGGAGGCAACTATTTGGGGGATTCGTTGTTCTCTCTCTCTCTCTCCCTCTCCTCGACCCTCTTTCATCAAGTCCGATCCTCGCGTAAAGGACGGCGCCCGACGCCTGAGAGACAGTTCCGAAAGGGGAAATGGTTCGAATGGAAGGACGTGGGCTATAGCTGCTTCTCACCCAGTCAGTTCTTTTAAAAACAAGCCGCGGTAAGTGTGACTTTCCCTCCACAGAACGCACACATCATCCATCCTGCCTGCACTGTGCGCAATATCCTCGATTATCTGCACGATCCAGCTCGGGGCGATGATAATGCCCACGGATGAGTCCCCGCAGCGGTGTTGACGTGCTCTGTAATGTCAGTCTTGGCGTGCTCTCCACTCTTAATTACTTTAACTGGGCCATCGATGCGTTCAGGTGTAATCGGCGCCGATCAACGCGCAACATATTGATAGGCGATATGAAAATTCCAATTCTCCGTTGCGCTGATTCATCCGTTCTGTTGGAAAAGGTTGGATTATGATTTTTTTTTTTTTTGTGTGTGTGTGTGCCATTCACATGGCGCTTGAAACAATGTGGTCTGCAAAAATAAGTTGCATATTGTATTCACACCTATGAGTGAAGTTTGTGCATTCTAAAGTCACGCCGTTTAGTTGCATCTGACTTCTTTCGGATTTTGAATTCAATAGGTTACGTCCATAGGGCAGAGCTGAGACGGTGGCTGGCTGTAGAGCATAAATTGTGTGTCTCTCAAACGTGATTCAATGAAGGAGGCCTGTGTTTTCTGTTGCAGTTTCTTCTGCTGGAGTGTGAGGATGGATGCAGCGCTGTGAGCGCCTGCATTTTTCATGAAAGGTTGAATTTGTGTTAGGAATGGAATATGCAAGTTATTGGTATTGGCTGTGTGTGTGTGTGTGTGTGTGTGTGGGGGGGGGGGAAATCATATATATTTCACTGAATATCCTCCCTCAGCCAGTGCACTCATTTACATTTCTTTGCTTTTTGGCAGAATATCCATTGCAGTCAGAAAAAAAAAAAACACTGCTCAACACCATTATTTATTGCACACATAGGAGAAGACATCCTGCCCTGTGTCTGAGAGAAGTGCAGGGTCCAAGGGCCGCTGTAACCCGCGTGCTTTGATGTGAGGACATCACTCTTTCAACATCAGAATCAAAGTGGGAAAGGTAACCGAGCCTATCACTGTGAATCGCATCTGAAGTTTTCTTCCTTTCCGATTCATGCTTCGATCTCTGCCGGATTTTTTTTTATCCCAAGTAACATAACGGCTGTGCACTTGGAGGTCTGTCATTAGCAGCTTCTCATCCAGGGGTGTGTGTGTGTGTG
>OMLP01033795.1:2294-18370 GCA_900302685.1 Spondyliosoma cantharus
TCTTTTACCAATATGTCTCATGTGAAATGAGAATGATTATTGTGGTGGGGAAAACAACGTGTGTGTGTGTGTGTGTGTGTGTGTGTGTGTGTGTGTGTGTGTGTGTGTGTGTGTGTGTGTGTGTGTGTGTGTGTGTGTGTGAGTTGCGCTTATGTAAACACGCTGAAGTTGTGAAGCGCAACACTTTGACACATGTGCACATACATGTTAATGATCCTCGGCTATAAATAAATCTCATGCTCTGATTTAGCTTTTCCGGTACGTTTGTTTAAGCAGGTCTCTGTGTGTTCCTGCGGATGTCCTTGGAATGTCCGTGGAAGGTGTCACTGCAGGTGTGTGTTCAATAACTGGACTGTTTGTGTGTTTGTTCACCTGCTGCGTGTGCATAGTTTGCGGGTCAATTCCTGAAAACTGTTGTCAGAGCCTCATTGATCAGGTCTGGCGCCACACATACACATACACTTGTACATGTACAGGCATAGTGACCTGACCTGAGGGTCCTTTCACTCTATGTCCAACTTCATCCCTCTCTTGCTCTTTCTCTCCCATTTCTTTTTCTAAGTCATTCCATGGCAGCAATGTTATATCATTATTGTGTTGTGAGACTATATATCGTCATAGAGTTTGGATATTGTTATTATTATTATGGCATTTATAGTAAAGTGAAATGTAAAATATCTACTAGAGGTGTGGATCTTAGATACGATTGCGGTTCTGCTGTTGTGCATTACGACTTCTGTATTCTACAAACATTATCACATAGCATCTCTCAGACAGGGCATAAGAACATCACAAACATGATTCTGCTGCGTGCTCCTCTCAGAGTTGGACGACAAAGTTGATAATGTTTTCTCAGTCCATTATTGATTAGCTGTCCTTGCTGTATTCTTTATGGTTGTAGACGTAAGTTCAGGGTGAAAACAGCTAACGTGCCTCGTAATTGCTGTGAGGCAGAGAGTTACGCTGCAACGTAACTTTACAACTTTATTGTCCAGCCAAGACCAGAAAATCAACAATCAACACAGTCTGCAAACTCCCGTCACTGCATTTATTGAATATCTTCTCATAATCAAGACTCCAATTCCAACTCCAATACTGATGATTATTTTCTGAGTGTTAATTTTGAGTATACAAAATTCAGAAATCCGAAAAAAATAAACCCTAAGCTGTACTAAAATATATTAGGTACACCATAATGTAAGGGAATTGAACATGCAAACCAAAATAAGATGACTAAGCAGCGCACACCGCCACCAAATGTCTAGCAGAGTATTGAAAGCACAGTCACCAAAGGGGACCGACACGAAGTCCATCCGTTAGTTGAAGATAGTGGAAGCAACTGTTGGTTGTACAATGTTTCTCTCAGACTCAGACATTAATAAATGCACTGTTAAGACAACCTGACATAATCCAAAAGGGGACCGTTAGACATAGAGAAGCTTATCTCTTCCAAATATAAACAGGAAATCATGTCATTGAGACATTTTCTATAACATTTAGAATTAACATTCTACATTTTTCAACATTTGTCCCCCAGTCCTAGCATTTATTAAGATCTTTTGAGTAGATTTCAAAACATCAAATGATACACTGTTTATTGGGATAATAGTCTACAAATATTGGGATATGATTTACGACCTTCTCGCCCAGCCCTATACATGCTACTCCTCCTTTCTCTTTTAATCGTCATCCGTCTGCCTTCACATCTACCTACCTCAGTTTCCTCTGTTTCTCCACATCTTCCCTCTCAGCCTTCTTCGTCGCCCTCCCTTCTCCTCTCCTCTCCCTCCGCCTCCTCTGTTGTGTGTAACTGATAGCTGCTTTATCATCCAGTGATGATTGAATCAAAAGTACATTCCCCCACAGTCCAGCTCAGCTTCTCTCTTTCCAGGCACAGTGACTGGCATGAAGCAGAGAGTGAGCACATACAGGAACACACACCGTGTCATACATGGTTACCAGCACTAGTAATACCTATCTATCTCACTAAAAGTTGCTTCAACAGTCCAATCAAAGCAATGTGATATTTCGGTTTTCACATATGTATGCTTACAGGAAAACAGCAGTGAAAGCGTTCCATTAAAAGCTATCTGTTTGCCCTGTAGTCTGCTGTACATTTGTTTGTTGTCTGCCCCACCAGCAGCCCAATGGCCCTCTGGAGCTTTACAGGCCGGGAGCCAAATTGTATGCACTTTATACATACAGGAGCTTGTGGTGTGTAACAGTGATCGGTTAGAGTTTCAGGGGAGAGATATTGTACCTGGGATGTGAATGTGAATGAATAACACTTACAGAGATGACAACGCAAAGAGTTATGTGCTTTCTTTCTTTCTTTCTTTCTTTCTTTCTTTCTTTCTTTCTTTCTTTCTTTCTTTCTTTCACTTAGGCTTGCTTTTTTTTCCTTGACTCTCCACAGTGTCCTCCAGACAAATTGCGCTCGCTCCACTTTTGGAGAAAAGTCAGATATTCTGTGTATACAGCCGAGCATGCATTATTCTTTATGAAAACTTCTGGAGCAATTACTAATGCAGACAGCCTTACAGTAAACCTCCCGAGCAGATGACTTTCCTGAAATATTTTAATCATTACATCATGACGCCTTAGATTTGCTTCACGATATGTGGTGCAGCTATACATTAACATGCCCATTTATGATACGTTCAGGCTTTTACTCTACCGTATCCTTACTTCACCCCTGTGTCGGGTCACATGTCCAGGCTCATTGTAGCAGATGAGACACTATCCTAAGTCGCATATGCAGATTGGCATTTACAGGCATTTTGATCTTTGCCTGTAAACAGATTATTAAAGATTTATGTACCCTTCTTGGCCATGAGAACAATATTAATATTAATATTATCTGATATTTACTTCACCTCATCTCTCAATCCTAAACTGTGAATGTTTTTTATGGAAATATATTATTATGAAGACATTTTGTTGAGGCTCGTCGGTAAGCACTCAGAGCTGAGCAGATTTCTACCCTGATGTCCCCATGAGACCAACCGTGCTGATTTGGTGGATTTTGACTGAAGCTTTACTCTTAATTGACATTTCCCTGAAAGGAGGGAGGGATGGCGGATGTCGGTACTAGTGGTGGATAGGCGGGCAGTGGTGGAGAAAGTGTGCCTCAGCAGAAATGTGACTCCCTTTCCGCATGGCCTAAAAGTCTCCTCATTTCATTTATTTATGTATTTATTTATTAATGTATTTGTTAATTTTTATATTTACTTATTCAACTAAGCAAGTATGAACGAAGGTGTCGTCCTGGCGGGCGTTCCGAGGTCACTTAAATCCAATCCAGTATGAGGAAGTGTAGCTAAACACTTAAGATGAGGTGATCAAAGAAAGCATTTGTGGATTTACATTCATGAATTATGTACAAGTCATAAGTAGATGATGTCAGAGAAATGACTGTTTAAAACTGGAATTAATATTTACTCGAATCTTGTACCTCAATTACTTTCTAGAAGATTTTACATTCATTTTGTAAATTGTGGTCTCATTTAGAGTAAGATAATTAAGATAGTAAGACAATAAAGCAGGGTGTGCTTTAGGACATGGCTACCATGTGATTGACAAGACACTCACTGCCATGGCATGTCCTCAGGATCTCAGTCAGATCAAATCAGGATACAGGCTCAGCAAAGTGTTTGCTCTCCAGCCACAACCTCTCCAAATATGTACACTTCTGGCTCCAAAGAAACCAGGATGGCAATGACTGTAATGGCAAAATCAAGGTTTCCAAATGGTAGTCTACAAACCAATGGAGGAGGCCACGGTGGATTTACACTTGCATTCAACACAAAGTAAAGCTGAGGCTGATGGGAATTTCGTTATCTCATTTGATGTATTCGGTCATCACACCAAAGTATAGAACAAATTCATACACTGACCTGATAATGGGGATAGGTAAGCCAAAATTATTATAATTTATCTTGAGGGGTCCATGAATGTGTAAAACAAATATCATGACAATCTGTTAAGTAGTTGTTGCAGCGTTTTCACTAAAATCACAAATTTCAACCTCACAGTGACGCTAGAGGAAAAGTGAGAGGACCATCAAAGGATTATCCTTTTGGGAACATGAAAGCTTGTACAACATTTCATGCCCATCCATTTAATGGTTATTGATATATTTCATGATGGACCAAATTAATGGACTGAATGACAGACTGACTGATGGCTAGCATGACTAATGAAAGTGCAACTATAGATAAGTGACAGATTTATGTTATGAGTAGCAACAACTTGGCTCGAGGCTCAGAACCACAGACCAACTTGGGAAGTTGGAGACTATGAAGAGATTGATGAATACATAGCTGGTTTTGGTCTTTTCTATGGGATTTGTGACAATCGAAATAAAGAATATCCTTTCCCCTATAGTGGTAGAAATACCGCAGTACTTATATGAGATTCTCAGCGTCACTCGTTCTTTGAGATACAGACATTTTCTTAGAGGACTTCAACATAGATGGTGTTAGTGGTATACTGCAGCCACGTGTGAGTTTGGCAGATATTGTGAATTGAGGCCTGCCTGTGGCTTGTGGTCTGAATGAGATGAGGTTCGAGGGGTTTGTTACACGACACCAAGCAGAATTCTACATTGTGATTACTCAAAACGACTGCATAAACAGTTATGTCGAGCCGTGTTGGCAGTAACTCGGCGCAGTGTTTTGGAGTTACTGCATGTGAGGGATAGTATCACATTCAGGTAAATGCAGAGTTGCTTTCATAACTTATTTGTACGGGAGTGTTGTGTCTGTATTTTGTAAAAAGCCGAGCTGTCGATCGGACTATCTGCCCTGCGACTTGTTTCCTGTCATAAAGCACGAGTCAATGAATGAAACCACCTGAGATGCCGCCCCCAAGTAATCTCTTCCTTATGGAAATACACACAGTGCGTTGAGTTAATTGAGGGGAAAAAGACAGACAGTTTAGTCAGCACATTACTGATGAACGGCCAAAATACATTGTTTGTAGAGAGTCATCGGGGTGTGTTGTCTTAAACTAACTCCACCGCGGCTAAAGCACAAGCTCTTCTCTGTGCACGGCTCACTGGGCTGAGAAATATACAGTAGTAATTTGGGCATTTCTGTTCATTCACGCTTGGTGTCTGCTGTCTTTCTAGCTGTCTAAGATCTACTTTGCCTTCTTATTTTAATGTCTCACCATCTGGAAACTGTGGCCGGGCGGGTGGACGGAACAAGAGCTGTCAGAGATCTTGCTCATCATCAGCTCCACACACAAACTGTTTTTGTATGCAGTGTCAGATAGAGAAAAACGATGTCAGGAAATCAGGCTTTTCAGATTGAACATGGCGGAATCTAATCAGATATTTGAATTACCAGAAATTCTGTTTTGGTAAAATATCATCCCTGACATCATGTGGTTATGAACTTTCACTCAGTCACAGTTACAATCCCCTTCAAGAGTCGTTCTAGCCCTTTTTTTAAGACTTTGGTACTCCCGTATCTATATCAGATGAGCTGAAGTAGGGCTAACCCCTCATCACCCTCCACTCATTAAACTCTTCATTTCATTTGCTAACATGACAAAAAGTGATGTTCTGACAACGCTATTACATTTCTTGACAAATGGATTGTCAATGTTCAGGTTTGATTTGGTCAAGTTTGCATTTCTTCTGTCACTTTTTTTTTTCCCCTGTTTATGCTTTACCTTGAGCTAACTATTAAAACTTTTTATCCTTTACATTTGCTTGACTACTTTAACTTTTGATCCATTACTTTAAGTAAACTATTTAAGCTGTTTTTCATTATTTTTGTCTATCTTTAACCAGCCTATTTCTACTGTTTATCCATTACTTTTGACTAATGTTAACTATTCTAACCATGATCCATTACTTTTAAGAAATAATTTCACTGTTTCACTTCGATTACTTTTGCCTACCTTGTTTTAGTTTGAGGGGAAATGGCCCTTTCTGACTGAAATGTGTTTATTTGTGATTTGCAAGTTTGGTGAGAGACCTGTTGATCGCATTACTAATAGAAGAGATAGGGCACCATTGTGTGAGACCTTGAGAATTGGTTCGGTGTTCAGCAAGTGTTCTCTAACTTTGGAGAGACCAGCTGGACCAGCAGCTGCCACCTGGCTAATCCTGCCTCACTGTTCGCTATTCACATGGCACAGTGCAGGCAGCGCTGGGGCGTGTTCTCACTTCTGTCTCCCTCTGAGCTCTTATTTTTTTCACACATTTTGGGGACAATTTAAACTACAATAACAGGTTATTTTCAGGGTTCTGGCTGACTGACTTTATATTGTTTCTTGAATGCCAAAAAATGTGATATGATAAAACGCAGGATATACCACGAAAGAAAGAACTTAGCGTAGGTGGTGTAGAGTAAGGCACAGGATGTAATGATCGACGGAACATGATGAAAACACAAAATGGGCTTTATTTCCTGGCTTTAGCTGAAAAGAAATTCCACCTCTCTTCTGTCTGGTGATACCGTAGATCTTTTTAATCTCGCTGTCAGCGGTTCCACTCAAACAACATCTAACAATAACTATTTTTCCACTAGTTAAGTGGGCCAGTGTGGCTGTAACCACATAAGTGCCAACATCTTTCTTTTCTGCAGCACACCATTTAAAAACATAAATGTTTTAACTGTGAAGTTAAAGTTAATGCATCATCATAAGTGAGGGACATCTTTTGAACTGGAAGGAATACTTATTATTTGACAGGTAGTTTGTAGCCTGTTCCTTAAAGGGTTTAAACATGAGAGAGCGCCAGCATCTTTCATGTTTTCATGAATTCATGCTGTGGATGGAATGTTGGAATTAAGAACAGCAAATGTATGTGATAAAAGTTTTGTGGATTGAAAACGATTGGATGGCGCTTTTTCAAGTGTGTTCCTTGACTGTGTGCAGTGTGCTCAGCAGTGTGTTCCTCATACAAGCGACATGATCGCGTCTCTCTTTTTCGCCCTGAGCCCAAGTTAGCGATAGAGTTTGTCTAGTGGAGACTTGTCACTTCTCCAGTGTCGTGGCAGAGACTTCCTGTTTATACTAACATAAGAGCACCTTGAACACAAGACACAATTTATGCGAATTTATGTTTTGTATTATTCTGGAGTAGATCTCAGTCTGAAGTGGCCATTACTTCTGTGGGACACTCATTTTTGTCTAAAACACGAGGACACTTTTCAACTGTGCAATTTACCGGCAAGACGAGAGTAAACTACTTAAGCACATCTGTAGATGCTGCCTTTTGTCTAGTCAAATTTCTCCAGAAACAAGAGTTTAACCACTCAAATGTCTTATGATAGAGGGTGTTGATTGATTGTACAGCCCCTTGATGATTATAAATAAGGTTGACCTGACTTAAATGTTCAGTCTGAGCATGTTAAAAATGATAATTAATGTATATTATTCGTTATTTCTAACTGTACATTCACTGCACTGTACTTGGTTACATTGCTCTTGTGCTCCTCTACTGTATAAGACTTGCTGTGCTTGTGTTTTATGGATCAACAGTCATCTTTTCCTGCCTATTTGCATTTTTCGCTGTTGGCTAATCATTCAAAGAGTGAGAAAAACACACTTTAATGAGTTTTATTCAGTCCATTAATGATTAATAAGTTAAGATTTCTTACTCTTGTTCTTATTCCTGATATGTGTTTTGAAAGGCGTTTACTGACCTACTGACCTTTGTGTGATTGTGTATTTCAGTTTTCTGCTGGTGTTCAGCTGCTTGGTGCTGTCTGTGTTCTCCACCATCCCCGAACACCAGAAGTTCGCAAACCAAGGCCTCTTCATCCTGGTAAGACCCCGTCAAGCACACGTGACCGCTTCAGCATCAATTTTCATACTCTTATTATACACGGAGTCTCACTTACTGCAGCGTATGTGCTTGCGTATGTGTTGACTTGTTTGCCAGCGGAGGCACAGACAGCCATGTAAGCAGGTGGGAGGATTCAGGTGTTGTTGACTGCGCAGGAAATCACAGACATGATCCACTAATCCTAATAGCTATCCCATAATCTCCCCTCTTCCTCTGTGCTCCAGCTGCTTTAGTGAAGGGTAATGGACACTCACTTTCACCTTCTGAACCTGACTCGTCTTCTCTCAGCTCTCTCTTCCCACCTTGCTCATCTTCATGTGTTATTTAATGGTGGGACTCTTGTCTTTCACATTCCCTCCGTTCACTCTGTCGATCAATCACCCGGCCATTAGCAGGCAATCAGCCATTAGTGGACATTACTTACACAAACATTTGCCCTAATGACAGACTGGTTCAGTGCACCTTAAACTGCCCGTACAGTCTAGAAGACTGATCAAGCAAGAGAGACAAAGAGATAGAGAGAAGACTGACAAAGTGGTGTGTTAATAGGCTGTGACTGCTGCGGTGGAACTTTAAGGTTTGAATTCAGTCTTTCATGGAATAAAACAATCTTGCTTTGAAACATTTCAGCCATTATTTTACCCACCATGTCAATTAAAATGATGTTAGCCAAGAGCATGTAAATCTCTATGTATCACTGCAGTTCATAAAATTGTCATGGAATACAATCTACACGATTGGCGACTAAATACTTGTAACAGTTGTGAATAGGCAGAAAAGGTAAGTGGCAATGTGCATATTGTTTGTGCACAGCACACAGTCTTGATGTCTCTCGACACGAGACTGAAGTCAGCAGTTGTGTGAGACATTAGCAGTGATTCCAGTATATAATGTGAAATAAGTGCAAACATGTCAATACAGTTGTGCAGATATGTAGCAGCTACACATAAGTACTCAAAGGTATGATCTGTATAATCCTTATTTCAGTACAGTGGAGGCAGAGTGGCAGCTTCACATGATTGGTGACAGTACTTACAACTTACAATTGTTTTATTAGTAAGAATTTGATGACATTTTTTGAAAATTTTAAATGGAAAGAAAACATTTACAAAACAATTCTTTACGAAGTGGTGGACATTTTGTTTGGGTGATGGTGTCACCCGCTACACTCTACACACTGGTGCATGTCAATGACCTGTGTGTCTGTGTCTCTGTATTCGTGTGTGTGGCTTGTAGGAGTTTGTGATGATCGTGGTGTTTGGGTTGGAGTACTTCATCAGGATCTGGGCGGCTGGCTGTTGCTGCAGATACCGAGGATGGCAGGGAAGGCTGAGATTTGCCAGGAAGCCCTTCTGTGTCATAGGTTAGTGTGCAAACCCCCCAGGCCTGTATGTGCTCGTAAGAAAATAGTGAAATCTTATCACTTCTTAATGACTCTTCTGTCTGCATTCCCCCTCTGTAGACTTCATAGTGTTCGTGGCATCGTTGGCGGTGATAGCAGCTGGGACACAAGGCAACATCTTTGCCACATCAGCCCTGCGCAGCATGCGCTTCCTGCAGATCTTGCGTATGGTTCGTATGGACCGACGAGGAGGCACCTGGAAACTGCTGGGCTCAGTTGTTTATGCTCACAGCAAGGTGGGACTGCTAAATATAGTCGCTTTTTACACATGGTTGATTACAAATGCACACTTTGTCTCTAACTCTAACCCCTGTTATTTTTGAGACACTGGAGGGTAAAAAATTAAAAGTCTACTAATGCGTGGTGGCCACACTGCGGTTATTATGAGAATAGGAAGGAGGTCGAGGGCTGGAGTTATTAAAAGGCCAGCCATTATGGACAGGATGGATAAATTGGATAAATAACTTAATAACTCTCAGTGTTGAGGAGTATGTGGTGAGTCTACTGATGACCAGCTGTTATCTGATTACATTCAAACACCAGGCTCCCCTTAAGCCGCTCACTTTTGGCAATTAGTCGTTCGTTTTTGTGCTGACCCAAACACCTCACACCCACCGGTCGACCGCACAACACAGTCAGACGGCGGTGATGATGATGAATTGATGCATCGGGCGTCCAAGCCGAACCGTGCAGCCAAGTCAAAGTGGAAGCCCAAATGTGATGATGATGGGAGTTTAACCAATAATGATGATAGTGATGATATGGTAATGACAGCAGAGATTATGATGGTAAGGATGCTGCTGCTGACAGGTGTGATTTATACCCACCTCTCTGTTGCTCTCTCTCAGGAGTTGATTACAGCCTGGTACATAGGGTTCCTGGTCCTGATCTTTGCCTCCTTCCTCGTTTACCTGGCAGAGAAAGACAGCAATGACGACTTCGTCACCTATGCAGACTCCCTCTGGTGGGGGACTGTGAGTACTACATGATGCACACATGCATACAAGATGTAAGATTTACTGCTGAAGTCAATTACCTCCAAAAGGAGACAGATAAGAAACAAGAGGGCAGCAGGCAATACAGACAATACGGGTGAGTAATGATACTGTATAACAATAACATAATAATCACAACAATAGTGCGGCCAATAGATAATACAGATCAAAAGCACACTACAGTCCCAAACAACTGTGTTTGTTTTTCACTATTGAAATATAATATTTATGATAACTGTTCAGAGGAATTGTCAGGCATCAACAGCAGAGAAATGAGTGTTGTCAAGCTTTACTTTATGATATTAAGCCGAACATTTAGTTAAAAATGGTTGTATAAACTGCAGATTGATATGAGAATGTGTGACATTCAGGCAGTAAGATTACAGATCATTTTCACAAGATCAGCAAACATTCATTAACAGTTATGTGATTAATAACTGACGACCCCAAAGCATGTGATATAATGGATGGTAAATTGACTTTCTATAGTGCTCTCCCAGTCTACTGACTACTCAAATCACTTTACAGCACTTGTCACATTCACCCATCCACACATATTCATACACTGATGGCAGAGGCTGCCATGCAAAGTGCCAGCCTGCTCATCAGGAGTGATTTGGGGTTCAATATCTTGCTAAAGGATATTTCTTTGTGCAGCCAGGGGAGCTGGAGAATCGAACCAGTGACCTTCCAATCTCCTGAGCTTGAGCTATCCCCTGAGCTGCCCCTTTGATATTCCTGTAGTCATAATAGTCCCCCAATGACATGTGTGAAGTGTAAACCAGTTGGAATTCAACCAAATATTTTCTTATGTGGAGTTT
Organism: Spondyliosoma cantharus; assembly: GCA_900302685.1. Lineage (NCBI taxonomy): Eukaryota > Metazoa > Chordata > Actinopteri > Spariformes > Sparidae > Spondyliosoma > Spondyliosoma cantharus. Next base: position 13,317 of record OMLP01033795.1, read on the forward strand.
TTGTCCTGTGGACAACTTAAGCTTGTGTGCCAAACTGAGATATACAACACACATTAATCGTTGAGTTTGAGAGGAAACACAAATAGTAGTGTTGTGCAAATGTAATGACACAGTTTGCATCTTGTGATCATTTTGTGTGTGTTGAGATCGTCTATATTTTTTCACCCACGCAGATTACTCTAACCACTATTGGGTACGGTGACAAGACCCCTCGAACCTGGCAGGGGCGACTCCTAGCTGCCAGCTTTGCTCTTCTGGGTGTCTCCTTCTTCGCCCTGCCTGCAGTAAGTCTCTTTTATTATACTGACTCACAACCATGCTGGAGGCACTTCTCATGACTTTGATTTGACCTCCGACCCGTAGGGAATTCTGGGGTCGGGCTTTGCCTTGAAGGTGCAAGAGCAGCACCGGCAGAAGCACTTTGAGAAGAGGAGGATGCCTGCTGCCAACCTGATACAGGTAACGGCCACAGTGTTTTGACATGGCGCAAAATGAGAAGACTGGTAGCTCAATAGTATGTGATACGATGTCGAATGCCCAATCGTTAAAAAAAATCATTATCGTTTAATAAATTCACACTCCGGCAATTGACTTTCTATTTCTGTGTCGTGTGTGTGTGTGTGCGTCTTCCTTTAGGCTGCATGGCGTCTGTACTCCACAGACGCCAAACACTCCTATCTGACAGCCACATGGTACTTCTATGACAGCATGTTGCCTTCATTCAGGTAGGTTCTCCCATCTGTCTCCATGTGCAGCGCTGAGTTGATCCAGCCATTAAAAGTCTGTGGTTGTCTTCGGTTCTTTGTTTGAAGTGTTGTAATAAATGCAGACAGAGATTTGAGAGCTGCATCACAATAGTTAGCGATCCTTTTGGTTCCTAGTCATATGTTCATATTATTATGAAAAAAAATAAAAATAAATCAAACATCGCACAATTGCGACCTTTTCACCGACAGGAACCCAGTGGTGGTTTCAAGTTTTAAGATTGCTGTTTCCTTTCATTTTTAAATGACTATTTTAAATTGGGGCTCATTCATTTCAAACGCTTCTGTCACCACTATACAATTACATTTCCATTACTTTGGTTCTACACAGTGGTTTCTAATTTAATTAATTTAACTAATTTCTGTTTTGCTTAAAAGGAGGGGAACATGAGAAACACATATATAGACTCAAGACTTTCAAAAATTTCGCTTAAATTCATATTTTCACTTCTTCCTCTCAAGTATCCCTCTTCTTTTGAGCGTTTGGACCATTCAAGTGGCCTTTTTGTTGTTTGAGTTTTTTCATATTTTGTTGTTTTTTGTTTTCATTTGTCATGTGTTGTTTTTTTTTTATTTGTGCACGTGGGTTGTCAGAGAACTGACGCTACTGTTCAGTCACCTCCAGCGACAGCGTAACACCAAGAAGGTTCTCTACAACTCCAACCACACGCTGCTGTCTGGGCTGCGGCCCTACAGCTCCCCCTACCTGTCGGGGGACAGGTACGCACCCCGCCACCTCACACAGCCTCACAGTACATCCAGACAGGTGGCTGAAAGTCTACCTATACTCACACACAAAGACCAGAACATTCAACAGGTGTACAACGAAAATCCAGGTTTCCGGAGCTTTTCTGCATGGACGTTTTGTGTATCTAACAATGTGTCACTAACGCTGATCTGAGACCACTGTGTTGCAGGCCCCCTCTGGCTTCTCTGCATCTTTGTCTGCTTAGCTCATACTTTCGCCATCTCCACCGCCTCCCGCTGTTCACTCACTGGTTGCCTCTTCCTGTCTCCCTCTTTCTTTCCCTTTATCTCCATCAAATCTTTTCCGTGCCGTCCACCCTCCATCCTTCATCTGTTCTCAGGAAGGCAGAAGTTCCATGCAGGTTTGTTCTTCAAGTCAAGAGCTGTGCTTGTTGGTTTAAAGGGTTATCCATAGCTAGAGCTGCATCAGGTTCATAACTCCTGTAGCATAAACCAGGGAAAAGAAGGGACTAATGGACTTATGCATGCATTAGATGAGAGAAGCACATTAGTTTACTCGTATCATGCAAGTGTTGCTGGTTGAGATGTCTTTGATTTGAGGGGTTGTTGTCACATCTCGATGTTTACCAGGCTCTCTCTCGATGAATATGCTCAGGTGACACCTACTACCTTTGCATGATCCTTTACACCGTCCTCCTCACTTCTCACTGTGTGTGTGTCTCCATAATCCAAAAATGCCTCTAAGAAGTATATTTTCTAACACTAGGAAAGGGCAATTTGGAGTATTGAGATGCCACACCTCACCCTCTCTTCCTGTTCTTTCCTCATGGGTTCACCATGTACCCGAGTTGTGTCCCAGGACTTCATGTCCTCCTTCACACACACTCCCTGCTCTCCTCTCTGCCCCTCACCCTCTCTCCCTCTGCCTTGTGTGTCTCCCCAGTCAGCTCCTTTCTAAAAAACGGGGTCTCTTCCGGATTCACGCTGGCCGCAAGCAGAGGTATCCACGGCAACAAGCCTGTGCACGGGGAACGATAAAAAACAAATCTCTAACACCACTCCTTCTCCTTCTTTAACTCACACACAACCTGCTCATCTTGCCTGAAACACTCAAAATCTGTGGACTGGCGCAGTGGCTTGCTTAATGTTTTACATCAATCATCATTAAAATTGCCTGAGGTAGCAGATGCCATGATATCTGTCTTATTTCCAACCATATCCCGCTCATAACAGGCACTGTACTCTGGTCCACAAATGCTTGAGTGAATCATTTATTTAATGTGAAGAAATGCTGTGAATGGATGTTTCTCCAGCTTGGAGAGCAGCTGGTTATGCTTGGTTTGGCCTGAAAGTTATGATAAACCATGCGTTGAAAACACAACAGAAGTCCTCGATGGTTTATGACTGTGACCGGGTTTTTTTGATCAAATGTTTGATCAAGCATATCTGATGAAACGATGAAAAACATTCACTCAGCGTCTTTTTTTTTTTTTACAAAATTAAAGCTGAAGTCGAAAGAATTTCCCCCGCTCTTGACTTGCTTTATGTTTTCAATCCAGTTGTTTGCCTCATTTAAAGTGTTTTCTTGGAGAGAAGGTTTAAATGATTCAGCATGCTTTTCCTATTTCACATTAATCATATAACCTTAGATGTGTTTGTGCTGTATTTTTAAAAGGTTTCTAAGTGCTAAAATGTCTCTGTTTGCATGCGATACTCTCTCAATGTTTTGGAAAGATTCAGTGAAGTTTACGGTCCTGAATGCATCCAAATCATTAGCTTCCCTTCCTGACAGCATGCAAAGGTCTTTCACTCTATCTTCCCCCATTTCCTACAGTCTGTACCTGAAGCGTTTCAGCTTGCTTGTATGAAACGCTGTTCCCAGGACATCACCCTAACTATTTAAATTTTAATTTAAATGGCCTGCCATAACACACACGCACAACAAAGAGTATATCATCGTAAGAAAAAAAATATGGGAGTGAACGACTGGGCAGGAATTGGTCTGAAGTGCATGATGTCTGCGTCGCCTTATGGATCCGTGACAGTGTGTAAGTGGCTACAGAGGAGGAGTGGTCTCCAGAGCATGCTATAACGGCAACGTTAGGGGAGAATGGCCGCCAAATAGCTTTCCTGTAAATAGACGACCTCACATACCATCCTGCCTTGGGTTGTGGTGAGTGCTATAGAGTACTTAATGAGACACCTTTTTGTACAGCTGCGCTTTAAAGCCGATGTCTTGATGCTCATTCACTCTGTTGAAGGGATTAAGGGAGCGTGTCTTCATTCTGATGGTGGGTGGAACATTTTCCGCCTCTCCAGCACAACTGCGAGTCTTGAATCAAGTTTCAGTGTGATTTTGCTGAATCAGGTGCTATAATAGGCACATTAAATGAGCAAATCCTCAGGGCAGAATCAGTTTTTAGCATTATCGAGTGGTCCCTGTGGTCAGAGTGCCTCCTAGATAAGTCAGCTAGTCTGTCCTTCACTGAGACAAAATGTAAATGTCTGTTTGTGTCCCTGCTTTGTCTGTTTGTTGTAAATGCCAGAGGCCGTATTTTTGTGTTAAACACTAACAAACTCTTTTCTAACAAGCTCAGGGCGCCCCTCTGCTGCTTCCCTAAACTCCCAGGATAACACAGCTTAGTTTCCCACTAAGGTCAAAGGCATGGACATTGTGATCATTGAGAAAAAAACCCAGTCCCTATCATGATCCGAACTTAATACTCTGCCTTCAGATGTTTGACTATTTTGTCCTCACTGTCAGCAGTAAGATTGGCTTCCGGGATCGGATCAGGATGAACAATTCCCGATCATCCCAAACCATTCGGAACAAGGCGTCGCCACTTCCCCAGGGCTCTAGTGTCCGCCGCTCTCCCAGCCAGGAGAACGTTCCTGAGGCCACCAGCCCAGGGAAGGTCCAGAAGAGCTGGAGCTTTAATGACCGCACACGCTTCCGCACCTCCCTCCGCCTAAAACCACGTCCACCTGCTGATGGTAGACAACACACACGTTCAAAACACTGTTTATTCACACTCACGAGGGTCATTTCTTGATGATAGCGTCTCTCCCTCTGTCTTGGCTCAGTGGAGGGCGTTGGGGAGGACAGTGTGGAGGACAAACCCTATTGTGACGTGGCCATGGAGGAGGTAATCCCAGCAGTGAAGACACTTATTCGGGCAGTGAGGTGAGAACACGGTGTTTCATTTTCCAAAATGTTATTGTAGAGAAGCTGTATTACACATGCAATGGTCCTTTCTCAACCCTGTAATGGTCCCACACTGTTCAAAGAAATTGATTGATTTTTTTTTTCCTCCAACAAATCATCCTTTTCTTGAAAAATTGTGAGCCACTACCAAATGGTTGACGTCCAAAAGACAAAAGCAATATCTAAAACTTGATAAATAACACTTTTTACAAATAAAACATTTATTAAATAAATAAACAAAAAAATCAGCACAAAGTCACACAATATTCATTGGTGTCTAGTTCTTGGTCAAGTAGTACACAGTAAATACTTGTACAGTTACATCATACTTTGTTACAAATGTTATATATATTATATATATATATAATAATATATAA
>OMLP01033795.1:18405-52310 GCA_900302685.1 Spondyliosoma cantharus
ACAGGAGGGTTAAAATGTTAAAAGAAAAAAATGAAATGTTAGCAATACTACGGTCACCACTACAGTAATGGACCTCTCTGCCGATTGGTAAAGCATGTTTTTACAAACATGTTACGACCAAATCATCAGCTTTTTCTTTGGTTATGGATTGATTTATTTCTGAAACATCTGAAAAGGTTTGGTGTGTAAAACATCAGGGCACCCCTCGGGATTATTTGGACATAACATATTAAAGTTGCGTGCAGGATTGGTAAGGTTTACTTATATACAATGCAAGATACCACAACAACATTTCCTCTACGAACCAAACAATACAGAGAACCATTAAAGGGCCCCCTGGTCACTTCTGGAATACAGTCGCTTTGGTCAGGTGAACAACCTATGCATGCGTATTCAGCCCGTAAGCTCTTCTCGTGGCATTTACAGGCTGCGTTAATGGCTGAACAACATGCTGCTCCTCCATTTAGGCGCTGGTGTGTGTCGATTTAGCTGACGGAGTAGAAACGTCCACTTAGGAGAGGAAACTGAGCCCTCTTGCAGGCAGGGTTAGTTCCCTCGAGTGACCTTGTTGCTCAGCTCATTCAGGCCGGTCATGTGTAAGGTGGCGTGATAGTACACACACACACACATACCAACACACACATATCCATACAGTAAAGCTGAAGGATCACTGTACATTATGATTGTACAGGGAGAAATGATATTGTTCAGTTTAGACAAGGACAACTGTAATAACAATTGATTTAAAGCGTTGCTGGTATTGATATTGATTGCTGTCATTGTGTCATCTCTTCCTGTAATTCCTCGGCTATAAGCTTTGATGTGTTGTTACAGCCGTATATCAGAGGTGGATGTCCTTACACTGAGTGCTTAGACGTGCCGAATGAATGGACACGGCCTTCTTCAGCTTAGAGTCTTGAAGAAAGGTGAAACCACACACATGCAACTAATGTGTGCGCAAAGAAATGCTCTGTTGGCACATTAGACCATGATTATAATAATCAGTAATTAATCACGATGTGTAAAATACACAACCTCCCCCTGACACACACACACACACACACACACACACATTTGCAGAGTTAGTGCGTAGAGTTTTTCACTGATGGTGGCAGAAAAAAACTACAACTGCTAGCAGACATCTGGTGTTGGGGCCACGCTGGTCTCCAGAGAGGTCTGATGAGCGTGGATTAGAGCGGCTCTCTTTCTGGTCCCCGATGTCAGCGCTGTTTCCCTCACAGCATTTCTCATAGTGGCGACCATACGTACTCTCTGAAGCCCTTGAATGAAGTGGGAATGTGCCTGGAAATAAACAGATTGTGTGTGTGTGTGTGTGTGTGTGAGAGAGAGACATGGTGGTGGCCCAGCTGTTAAAATATAATCACATCATCGTCTGTTCAAATCCACTCGGGGATCTTTGTTGCATGTCGTAGTGTTTTTTTTGCGCCCTGTGTCTTCTGTCTGTATCTACAAAAGAAGGTCTTGAAATTCCCCTTCCACTCGAAAAAAAAAAAAAGAATCTTTCTTTTTCTCACAGTTGAGTGTTTGAGCTTCACTGTGCAGAATGATGTATGTGCAGAGTTTGACAACAGTCATAGTGAAAGTCTACATTTTCTCTCATCAACTAAAAAAAAAAAATTTTAAAAAGGCAGGGCTACGGGCATGATTAGTGACATCACAAATAATTCGGAAGCCAATCCTGGTCCAGTATTCAATGTATGCGTGTGTGATGAGGATGCCACTGAGAATGGACTTAACAGTAAAGTATGAGACATCCTTGTATGAAAGTATTTCAACTTCTAAAAAGACACGTTTGCATATTCATAGATTCAGGATTCATATACTAACAAAGCTAACGTTAACTAAGTTGGAACTACAGCAATATTACAGACACAAAAAGCAAAACGAAAAACTGTCTTCAAGCGAGGCTTAACGTTCACTCAGTTTCTCTTGACCGTCTCTCAGTATAACATTAGTCCATAGCCACATTAGCTGAGCAACATGCTAACACCTGATTGACCATGCTGAATGACAAAATAAATCGGCAATTTGTGATATGAAGTCACTACACTGTCTGAGATTAAACACACACACACACACACACACACACACCGGAGCAGATCGGGTGTGTAGCTCCTAGCTTTGTACAGACCCTCGCCATGTTAAAAATACCCTGTGGTTTGAAGCTTACAAATATTGAGATGCAGTGGTCCGTCGCACCGTACTGTTCCGTGCAGCCACCAACAGAGCAGCTGTGCATAATTAATTCTTATGTACCAAACTATCCAGAAGGAATAAATGTGGGGCACAAAGACGTAGTGTGATGTCAAGAGGTCGCGGAGTTTGGGCTTTTCAACTTTGAAGACCTTTTGTATGTGCACAAACAAAATCTAAAACACTGGAGGAAAAGAAAAGAACGAAAAAGCATAACAGGTATCTTTTTATGAGGGTGATGGAGCAGATGTAATAATAAGAATTGTTACAAGACAATAAGGGCTGCACAATTCATCAAAATATGATTGAAATCAATATCAAAATCCCCAAAATCAAATATGACGTGTGCAATATCCCAATCACAAGAAACTGAAAACAGCATTATAATAAGGATATAAGGATATTTCGTCAGAAACACCTGAAATACAGAGTTTTCTATCTATCTATCTATCTATCTATCTATCTATCTATCTATCTATCTTTTTTCATGAACAATTAGGTGGTTACCTGCTTTCCAGTTCGCCGGACGGCAGCCATCGGGTCCGTTAGCATGTTAGCATGAAGCCTCCCCAGCGCTGGTCTTTGCCTCACTTGGTTGGATTCTCGGATATAAACAAACTGCTCCTCCACAAAGTTCAGGAGCAGTCAGGGTGTTCAGCTTCGACGGTGTCCCAAGGCGTGTCTCAGCGCCACTGACGTCTCCACGCGGTGACTCAACTTTACACACCGATGTCTCACAGCTGCTGCGTTTTTCACACCTGAGCCTCGTTAAGTTACAGGAACTGCTGAGTGCGTGCCTCAGAGACGGTGCGTTTGAGACTTCAGGACATCACAATGACGCACCTACAGCTTAACTGCCCCACCATTGTTTCTCAATGAAAATAAGTTAAGAAGTTCTACGTAAAAAAACGAGGAATTCTAACCCTCCATCACTCCGAAGTACAGAAGTCAAAACAGTTCATAAATGTTTTAGGAGCCTCAGTCTCTCACTGGTGCTTCAAATTGAAGTGAATTCTTTAATTTGCTGTATGATCCTATTCACATGATAAAACTTAAACTGAATGTACAGCACTCTCCGATGCGGCCTGATATATTATTGTTTGAAATCGTTATGCCACAGAGAGCGCTTTAAATGACCTCTCCTCTGGTTCGCACTTGACTCAGCAAATAACTCTGACCTCAGCTGCTCTGTGCTGCAGACAATAGAAGAGAGCGAGTTCCTGTAGATGGCGCAGGTGTGTTAACAGCAGGTGCTTCACACACACACACACACACACACACACACACACACACATACAGACGCAGCATCTTAGCCAAGCGTGGTTCATGATTGATTTCTGTGAAACACAGAATTTTGCAGCAGGACTTAGTGCTGAGACTTCACTTCGGAGAGATGCATGTGGTTTATCAGTGCCCGGCTGCCTGGGTAAATGTATACACTGTTCCGTTTGTGTACGGAGGGAGCAAGATGTGAAGAAGATGAGAGGAGGAGGGAGACAAACAAGGCCTGATATCTTTTTGTGATCTACTCTCCTCAGGAACAACAAAAAATGCTCCACAAAACACAACATTTCTGCCCATTTGCAGTCTGAGATGAAGCTCCCACTTTGTAAAAAAAATAGTTTGGACATGACTTCTATTTATAACCATTTCATCTTGAGTCAGCGTCATCAGTTTCTGAAGCATATTTTTAAAGTAATAAAACGTCTACGCAGTGTATTTTTCTGTAAGAATACACGCGCTGTAGCTTGTACGTCAGATTTTGTTCGCGTCGCAGGACGGTAGTCTAATCTGGTGAAGAATCAGACTCCCGCAGTGGCTCACCCGACTTGGCCCAGCTAGGATTCGTGTCAGCATTACAGTCATTTTCAAGTCACAGATAAGACCCTGCCATTGGAGACTATCAGGGATCCACCTTTGCTGAAATTGCAAAAATATTTGGACAGGCTATGCAAGCATTTTGATGACACCTTCTGTCCCTCCAATCATCGCTGTGCTTTGACATCTCAACTTCCGAACACTAAAAAGGTGTAATATCGCTCAGTGAGCCGTGCAAGCTGCACTGTACCACTGCCAGTGACTTTGGCACTGTAGCTGGAAGGTTTTTTTTCTTCGGTGGGGAGTGGGGGCCCTCAGTCAAGTCTTACCATGTATCATGAAAAGGCCAAGAGAGAGAGAGTCAGCATTTTGAGGAAACCCTCCGAGGATCCAAATCAAAAAGCCCCCGCCCCCGTTTCCCCCAACCTTTTCTCTCGCCCACACCTGAGACCCACCCTGGCAAAAAAATCTGCATCTACCTGCAGAATAAGAAAAGACAGGCTGCAAAAATACCCCCAAACGCAGGAGTCATCAAGAAACAGAGCGCCGCTGCCACCCCCACTCCTCCTCCTCCACCTGCTTCTCTTCTCCTTCTCCTCACACCTTCCCTTCATTTTTTTTTTGCAACACGGGTCACTACACAAAGAAAATGCAAGTGCTGCAGACCCCGACAAAGGTTACGGCGGTTATTTCAGAGAGTGAGCCCTCTCTCAGAGTTCAGATTTCACTTGCTCCTGCTTAACCCACATGCGTAGCTGTGCAAGCTAGCACCAGGGTGTGTAGGTGTTTGCATGTGTGGCATTTTTTTTGTTGTGTTTGTGACGTTTTCCCACAACAGCTGAGTGTTTCTGATCTTCCGCCTCCCGGACCTTTGATGTGATTTCTTTTTCTTTCTCCCCTGGAGGCAAGTGAGAGTATTATAGTGGACTTACTGGTCTGGTCGTGTGAGATAGGATTCCCTCGTAAAATAAAACCTCCCCACCTCCCTCCTTGCCCTCCGCTCTCGCCATCTCTCCCAGCTTGACTTGTGGCGCAATCCATCACAGGGCGAGATGACAGCTTGAGTGTTTATATTTTGTTTTCGCTTACATTTGGCGTTTCCAGACCTTGTGCGGAGCCAGCATCTCTGAGCTGCCTATCACATCAGTGATTAGAAGGGAATTGACTGACCCACCCAGCACAGCACATGCCTTAACTTCCTTCCTCCACTCCCTTCCCATTATCTCTTGCACATCCTCCACTCACCCCCGTCATGACGTCTGACTCATGAGGACGTTGTCAGTGATGTGCTCGCCGGGTGCAGTACTGCTGGGTCAACATTCCTACGTGTGATTCCCCCACATGTGGGTGGCGATGATGAGCTGTGTGCGCTGGGACTCGGAGCAGCTGTTGTTCACCAGTGGCAGCAACGTGGCTGTCAAACTGAGAAAAGAGCAGAAACAAGGGAAAGCTCAGAGGTGTGTGTGTGTGTGTGCGCGCGCGTGTGTGTGTGTCACACATTACTGTCTGCGGATTTGCTGAAACAGCAACTACTGATAAGCAAATGTCTCTTGGAGATGTCATCATCACAATATATCCACATGGCTTAGTATGATGTGAATCCGCTCCCTTTATGGGGCTGTTTGTGGATGATAAGGTCACTGTGACTGTGATTAATCTTGTTATTCTCAGGGTCCCCCACACCGTTTGATAGCTGTCCTGCATTTTTCCAAAGGTTTACTGTATGTCTAAATGTGTGGATGTGCTGTGCGAGGCTCTTTAAAGGTTCTCAGTGAAGCGTTAACAGTGAATCTGGTCTGTGTGTGTGTGTTTTCTGAAGGATCTTAAAGTTCCTGGTGGCCAAGAGGAAGTTCAAGGAGACGTTGCGTCCGTATGATGTGAAGGACGTTATAGAGCAGTACTCGGCTGGACACCTGGATATGCTGGGTCGTATCAAGAGCCTGCAGATGCGGTAGGTTTCACACGACAAAAAAAAGTGATAAGAAAAAGGAGTTCCTTTGTAAGATCTTGTTGCCCTTTGTACTTCTCAATCAAAATATTGTTTTAATATTGTTTATTAATTTGAATTTCTCATGCGCCGATCCTACCTTCTCAGTGGAAGTTTGACATTTTGAGAAATACACTTTTCTCACACTGAAATACACAAAATGGTTTTTGCACTGTATCGGAAATAATCTCTGTCCATACAGCTGAAATAAAATATCACATAAACAGAAACAGGAAACAGATTTTATATCTTGTGGTACTTCGCTTAGTTGCAGAAAATACTATAAACGATTTTTACTTTCATTTCATCTTAAAAGACAAAAAATGATGAGTCAGGGAAACATGACAGCTCTTCACAGAATCCCCCTGGATAATTCAAGCATCGCCAGTCTGTCTCTGTTTCTGCCTGTCCAGGCGTTAACACTGAAAATGGAGTCTTCGCCCTGGAAGGTGTTTTCCAAAAGGTCAATTTTCAGTGACCTATATCATCGTTTATATGTTGCGGAGAGGGAAGAGACCCCTAACATTAGGACTGGTCACAAGGAGAAACTTCTTGCCTGGCTCTGTCCAAAGGTAATAACATCTACCTACCAGAAGGTTATTAAAGTGACTATTACTTGACCAGGATTGGTGACTTTCTGGAGTTTTGTTGTAACAATTGAGCTCCTTGGCAGCCAACTCAGACTGTGCTCCTGGCCAAGAAATAGTCTTGTAATGGATAATTTCAAGTAACTCTGCTTTAGAGGTGCTGGTAGGTGGATTTTGTCGCCTTTGGATGAAGCCAGGCTAGCTGTTCCCTACTGTTTCCAGTCTCTGTGCTAAGCTAAGCCAGCAGTAGCATTAGCAGGATATAGGTCATATTTACTTTACTGTACAGAGAGGTTGGAGTTGCTCTTATCACGAAAAGGAAGAAGAGAGGGCAAGAAAGGGAACATTTCCCCATATTTACTCCTCTACTCCTTTAAACTTACACCAAATCAATAAAAAGACTTACCAACCTAGATCCTGTGAGTCTTAAGTCGTCATCATATTCATTGTTATCTGTTGTTGTGTATAAGGGTGGACCAGATAATTGGGCGAGGAGCCAGCCAGTCCGATAAGAAGGCGCGCCCTGAAAAAGGAGAGAAGACGCCACCAGAACTGGACCCACTGGATGAGCTAAGCATGATGGGACGCGTAGTCAAGGTGGAAAAACAGGTAACAAGAGTTTGATTTGTGGAGCATTTGTGGAGCTGCGCTGTCCACATGAACATGTGAATCAGGAACAAAACCTCAATGGATTGCTTTCATTCACATTGGTCGAGCCATAAAAAGGACAGGAAGTGCAATAAACTGAATGCAGGAAATGATGCACTTAGGTATTTAAGAGCTGAAGTCCCTGTTCAACTATCTCAGGAGGTTTTCATTCATTTTTCTTTTATTTCTACAGCTCCCAAGTGGATTTGACGGCTAATGTTGTTTTTGAATGATAACAAATGTTACTATTCACCCAAACTCTAGAAACACGTTTCATCTCATTAGACAGAGAGATGAACTACTGCCAAAGAAGCTTGACATATTTCGATCTATGTGTGTTCGTTCAGGTACAGTCTATAGAAAACAAGCTGGACCTCCTGCTCAGCTTCTACTCCCAGTGCCTAAAGAAAGGCTCATCCAACTTCACCCTGTCCACCCTCCTGGACCCCGACTTGACGTCTGACTACCACAGCCCCACGGACCAAAGAGACCTCTTCCCCTCCGCTAACACACTCAACATCTCCATGTCTGAGAGCGGCAACTTGGAATGACAGTGAGACGAGTGGTCCTGGGACTGTTTGAACACAAACCCTTTACAGTACGTCTCCCTGCAGCCCTCACTCCGAGCAGCCCGACCTCGTTGTCTTCTAGTCACTTCATTTCATATCTGTCTGAGATGTTTTTCATTTTACCCCTTCATCCCCTCCTCTTTATTCCTGATGTGAATGTGTTTCCAGAGGCCACCAGATGGCCCCACCTGACAAGGAGCCTCAGCCAAGGTTGCGCACTGCACACTCTCAGCCCGCGAGATGAGGATAGAGATGAAGAGGACACGTGAACAACTAAGACTTGACTACTGAACCACTTTCCCCTGCTTTCACCTCCCGCTATATATCTATGCCTACGTTTAAGCTTCGACTGTAGATACTTAGACACTTAGCTTGGGATTTTTGTAAATCTTTGGAGAAATCTTTTCCTCCCGCCTTCATTTCTGCTTAAATCAACTGACTGACAGTTTGCAAGTGCCATGCCAGTCATTTGTTCAGTACCTTAAGATGGTTGCAATGGGTCCCAAACCACCAGATGAACAAAGAAGCGACCTGGACGGACAGACTGGGCTGACAGCCACCTCGCCAAAGCACCAAGACTCCACGGTACACCTTTCCCATCCAAACAAGGGAGTTTTAAACATGTAAGCCCTGCTTTAATCGCCCAAAACAGAGCCAGGAGAATGTGTTAGAGTGACTGATGTATACTGTACAATGTTGTTTGTTTTCATCTCCATTCCCTCTCTTAGAAGTTATTTCTCCAACAAGCCCACTTGCAAAAAAAAGATGAAGAAAAATACCCCCCCCTCCCCAAGAAATTAGTTTGGCTGGCATTCAAGTGAAGAATGTTGCTACTTATTTAGGATTCATAGAGCCAAAATGTCCTTTCACAGTGTCCAGTAACAAGCCCTTTAAACCTCTCTGTCTTGCAGCCCACCTCTCTAGACGTGCATGTTCCTCAGACCAGTCCTGTAGATAAAACCTCACTGATACCCAGCCAGAATTTAGATGTTTATGTCATGTTTTTTCCGCACCACTCACATCGAGCCTCAGGTCAGGCAGTCGGTAATACATCACAACCTTTCTCACAGTCATCAGACGCGAAGTGCTCTCGCAGCTGCGGAGAGGATGCACAGACTTTTTTGGCCAGTTTTAAACAACCGACAACCTGTAAGGTGTCCAGGTCTAACGCATGAAATCCAGGCTATCCTCCTCATGAATGCACGTGTCTTAGGAAATGGCTCCAGCCTTACAGCTCTACTACAAACAGACGCCGTGCCGGGCTGGGCCTCGTCAGTCCACCTCACTCTCGGCTCTCTTTTCTGGTTCTTTCTCATACATGTTTGACGCACAGTGGATGCTCTGTGCCTGTGGACAAAACTGGAGAGTGCACAAAATGCACACACATACGAACACAATGAAAGCAATTCCTTTACTTAAATACTTTGGCACTTGATAACTATAACACGTTTTTTTGTCTTTCTGTTTTTATTTCTTTACTGTAATTATGTTCATGCACTCGAATTTGTGTAACTAATAATGGCAGATTTCGATGTTTTTTAACAAAAACTTATTTTGGTTGTTTAAGTGAATGTAGGATACAAGTTAATATATTTAATTCATTTAGACACAATCTTTAACTAAATGTAGCATTTTCCTTTTCTTTTTTTTTTTGTCAAGTTGAATCATTGATGACACAACTGTAACTACTCACAGCTGATCAGGTTCACACTCACCACTCGCAGAGCTTGTGTATATTTTTTTAACGTCATCAGATAATTGCTGCCAGCTTCCACTAAGAAAACACTTTGTCTGTCCCTGCAAGTGATTCAGTTATTTGGCCCGGTCAAGCCAGTTGACTCAGGTGCTCCATTTTCACATTCAAACCAAGCCTAGACTTCAATCAGTGAATGTAATACATTGTTCCAGTTGATGCTCTTGCTGCCATTTGGGAATAAAATGGCACCTCAGAAATTGCTGTTGGCATCATACAATTTTGCATTCAATAGAAAAAAAAAACGCTAGCCGAGATGCCTACTTATTAGAGGCATTATTAGAGTGAACACTTCACTGTCACCTGGAATGTTGAGCTTCAGGAAAATGTATGCGAGACCACTGTAATGCATGTTGTTGTTAGTGGTGGCCCCAGTGTTAGAGGAAGAAGAAAAAAAACAACTTAAAAAGGATGTCTCCTGTAAAAGGAAATGACCTGTGCCTTCTATGTCCTCGTTCTGTTACTGATAGAGTTTTGTCTCAAACTTAAATATTAATGCTGCTTTAAAGAGTGTTTCAGAGGGGTAACACATGAGGATAGCCATGCTCTAACCTTGATCAGACTAAAGAAACACCTCTAAATCAATTGTTGTGAACTTGTAATTCTAGGGTTTAGGTGCTGCAACCTTTGATATTTTCTGATAATATTACTGTTAGTACTATGTTTAGCATATCATTATAACCTCCTCGCATCCACACCCTCACTGTATGTTAACACCAGATCCAGAGGCTGGAGGCATGGACATTTGTATCGTCACAGGACAAACTCTGCACATAAGCATGTCACATAGAGCAAACTATGGCTTCCACACAACTACCTCTGAGGCCACTAGGGGGCGCTAGTCTAGATAACCGAGTATGAGAAACTGATTGTCTAACTGACTGAATGCTATGCATGACTCAATCTGCACGTTCTCTCTTTTCTCTTTTATCACTGTTCTTCTTCACGACACCCGATGATCCATTGTTCACTGACTTGCTGCCATTTGACATTCCAGCTCGTTGCCCTTTAACTGCTCTCTTAGGTCGTAGAACTGTTGTTGAAATGAAACACACTGATCAAAGCAATAAGCAAAAGGCCAAGCCGACAAAGTCTTCCAATTCCAATTGATGTAGCTACTGGTTGATGAAATATGGCGCTTACTTTGTTTTCTAATCTAATGCACACCTCTATTTGATATTTTAAAGAGATATGAAAATGTGTATCTGCTGAGGTTAAATTAGCTCACTTGACTAACTTATTAATTTATTTGTTTCAATAAAGCTCTTTGGACTGTATGCTGACTGGGGTCTCCTTTTTGTGCTGAAACTATTCCAATCAATACTGTGTAATTTTGGGCAGAAATTCAGCAATGGAATCTAACTGCTGTAGGCAAATATTTTACTTTCTACTCTGCTACATTGATTTAATAATATTAGTTACAATTTACTTTGCAAGATTGCATGTTGCATCAGAGTCAGGGCAGCACATCTTTTAATTAATTAATTTATTGGCAATCCGATTAACAAAAAGACTAAATTCAATAATCAAAAAGAAGCTGAATATAATAATAATAATCATATTATTATAATCAGTTGACACAGGGTAAACAGTATACAGACATGCAAATACTGTATATGTGTATAATTTACCTTTACTTGCACTTTAAATACTAAGTATATTAGGTACATTTAATTTCAGATATTTTAAGACCTTTTACTCAAGTACACTAGGCTGACTTTAGTATTTACCAATCAAATTTCTCCCAACAGTTGAGTAGGAAAGCTGCCCGACTGCAGAGTGTCCTTTAAGCTCCCAGTCTAAGCTCATGTGTTTTTACATAAATATATCCACCAGGGGTCTGACAAGTTCTGCAAGAAAATGATCACTTCTTCTGTGTCACTACATGAAATTTCCTACACCGTAGCAGTGGCAGAACAAAGTCACGTGTCGTTTGAAGGGGTCGACAATCAAATAGGCAAATGTCTGCTTCTCTTCTTGCCTCCCGGGGTAACATCTCCCAGACTCGTCCTACAGAAAATATAATACAAAATAAGAACAGCTACATTTTGGTCAAGATACATAATTTGCAAATCATATCAATATACAGATGTTAAGTTAGTACATATACGGTATGTTTACATGGATTGAATTTAACAGGTATCTTAAAATGGCTTTAAATCATCAGCCAAATCAAAGTCACAACTGCATTTAATCTGAAAAATACATGAACTGGTATGCATGAAAATTGAAGTAGCAAAAACAGACATTCAACCAGTCACTTACATAGGCCCAGACTCTGAGGACTGTGGACACAACACTGATCTTCTTAGTCTCTGGATCCTTCTGAACACTACATTGCAAAGGGTAGTAAGCAATTAGTAGATCGTGACTAGTGATGGACATGTATGATTCCAGCAGACATGTTGAGATTCTTCCCACCTAATCAGGTCTTTATAGATTTGTTTTGTGGTGCTGATGTAAGGATCGATGGTGTCTTCGTACTGACAGAGCTCTCCTCCGAAACACAGGTGCTTGAAGATGCGAAACAGAAACTCACCCCGCTCCTCCCTCCCAACCACGTAGTAGTGCTCAGAGTCCTCTTCCTGCAACATCTGGAGGAGCAGAGGGAGACTTGTTTGAATCCTTGCCAAAAAGGATTAAGACAGACAGATAAGTCAGGTGGATGAGGAAAGAGTAACTGACCCGTCTGAGTTCATCATAGTCGGGGTAGACATCATGAAAGCATTTAACTACATGTCCAGAGGGCCTCAGGATTCCACAAGAGTAGATTGGATCAAACAGTTCCATAGATACCTGAGTGCACGGCACTGGCTCCACATCAACACACACCACTGGCTTGTCTACAACAAAAGCACACACAGAAGTCCAAAACATTCCACTGAGATTTGACTGCCAATATTGTCCAGCAGATGGGATCAATTTCATACTATTAGTGATGAAAAGGCTTCCTGGGGGGACATGACATACCAAGAGGCACCCAGGCTCCGGCCTTCAGGCTGGATACCACATCAGGATCTCTGAAGAAACACTGCACATACAGGGGGACACCAAGCATTCATATATGATTGAGCGCATTGAGATCCTTTATCAAAATAGACAACCAGTAAATGTTGTTTTTCACGAGATCGAGAAGCAGCACATTTTTTTCTAGAGTCTGTCCCATTATATTATAATTCAAGACTGGATTGATGGGTCTTACCAGTGCGAACCTCTCACTGTTGTAAGGGTAAAATGTCTGGTCAAAGCTGTAAGACTGAGCTGAGAGCCTCCCCAGCATGGACCTGAAATCAACACACGTATTAAACCACAAGCTAAGCTAACCTACAACACAGCCAATGCCTGACATTACTAAAAAAAAAAAACACTTAGGTTAACTACTTTTGTTTTATCCTCACCATTTCATAAACAGCGCTAAAGTGTCTTTGTCCTGTAGAAAGGAGAGTTTCTTGGACGGAAGAGGACTAAAAGAAAAAGTTTTGTCAAAGTCGCATTTATCTCCTGCCATCTTTTTTACTCTTTATTTGGGTGTCGTTAGCCTTTAAAATAAGAGAGGGTTCACTCGTGCTCAGAAATAAGTGACAGGTTTGTAGGCGATTACGGGCCAATCAGCGGCAGGAGTGCGCACTAGCAGCCAACCAGCGTCCTCTTCGAACGGTTTGTCTCGGTTACATGGAGTAATGACGGAGTGGTTAATCACGTTTTTCCACCCATCTTAGAAGATTCGTGTACTTGTTGCCTTGACGACGGACTCTGCTAACGTTCTTTTTCAAAAAGCTAGCATTAATATCGCCGACTCTTTGACTTTTATTGGGATTTTGTCGAGTTAACGTCGTGTTCTTTTCCCCATAAGTGTTTGTATTAAACTCAAGGCACGTATCGAATTAGTTCCATCGTGTTTTACAGGATGAATAAAGGTTTACATGCAGCAGACAGGCGACATGTGTCTTCACAGCCACCAGAGGGCGACCTTGTCCTGCTTGACAAACACTCGTTCACTGAGTGAAGGATGAACTGTTTCTGATTTATGTTGTGTTTTCTTATATTCACTCATCTTTCCACCTCAGTGCCCCTGCACCACCATCTCCATGATGACCTCATCCAGCACTTGGCCTCCTTTCTCCCCTCACCGTTTGTTCTCGTTCATACAGGAGGGTTTGTGCCATCATGTATTGGGCTTCATTCTTCACCTTGGCAACAAGCAGTTGGCAAAACAACATCAGCGTCCACTTACAAACTTGCTCCAGATGATGAAGACCATGAAATGGTCGAAAGCACTGACATGGATGAGAAGGGAGGAAATGTTCTCTTGTAAATCTTTTTCAATCTGACAGGAACACATGAGCACCAGGAACAAAAAGGGCAACATCCCTTTTTTACCATCAACCAGGTTATTAAATTTACAGACCATCTCCACACCAGATCCAAAAGGGCATCTTCTGAAGCCTCTCACCAGGATGACGGGCCACATTCGCCTCTGTGTTTGTACATGTTTACACTTGTACAGCCTCACTCACATCCCTACATGTATCTTTATTAATCTTGACTCAAATACCCACTCATTCCCAGCATTCCAGGATGGTGGAGGATGTGGGATCCTTTTGATCCACATTCCAGTATGGGACGTCCAGACCCTGATATTCCCCATGAGGGGAGCTAAGAATATCCGGTTCTAAAGTCATGACAATCTAACCATGTTGTGTTGTGTCTTTAAACTTACCGCCTTTGGTGTGAAGAACGCTGTATCAGAAAACGTCAGATTTAAGTTAAAGTGCTATACTGACATTTAGTAAATGAGTCAGATGTTAAATGCATGTGCAATGTGTAATTTCTGCTCCTTGGGGTCTCTCCATCAAAGCCAAACAAAAGGTAAGGTTGTCAGGCGCAGAGCCAGACCTTCTGGAGGAATAAACACCCCGAGTTGCATCGGACTGTGATCTATGACTAGCAGGAGGAGAGCTCAGAGATTAGATTTGAAACGTTTTGGATTAAAATTGGGTTTATCGTCACTCCTTTTAAGCAACCTGACTGCAGCAGTGATCCGCAAAGGTGACCTTCACTGTCCATCGTTTATGTACTGTAATGTTGACTGCAGACTGAAGCTTGAGGGGAAATTATACTTTACTTTAGTGAGCTTTTCCTCAAATGTTCATGAACACTGTAATGTTTTAAGTTCATTCGCAGTATTCCTTCCTCACATTATCCTGGATGTTATAGCGACAGGCGACCAAGTGAAACGCACTTATACTTTGAGTACATTTGTGTATTTCCTGAGGTTTAAATATTGATCTTAACATTTTACAAACTATATAACAGAGGTTCACATTTTAATGCAGGGTTCTTACATATTATGTCTCCAAGCCATTTTTTTTTTTAAAGATGTTACATAACTATGGAATATTTCCTGTTTCTTGTCATTAAATCTGTCGCTGGTTGAAGATGTTAAAATATATTTCCGTCCCTTATCGGCCAGATGACACTATTATCATTACATGTCTTGTCATGTAATTGTGTGAACCCATTAGCCATGCCAAGTCCATTGTGAAATATTGATGATAATTGGAGCAATAAACTGAACTGTATTTAAACGTTATAATATAAACAGCCTTGGATAATTTAGTGTGTCTAGACGGTGTCATTTCAGTGGAAGCACGATGGGCCAAAGATGGGGCCAGATCCAGCTGTTACAGCCCAAATATGAGATTGAAGGAGAGAGAAAATTGTGCCAAATTGATGTTTTGACACTGTATGTTGAGGATATGTAAGCTGACATGACTGAGTCAGTCACTGAAACAAAGGTTGTACGCTCACTGTCTGCTGATTGCTATGTTGTCATTGCACTTGATTTCAGCTCATTCGATCAATCAGGATGTAAGTGGAAACCTGGCCAGCAGTCAGGCGAGGCAGGTGAGAAGATGTAACAGCTGAGGAATGTTTCCATGCCAGAGATTATGATTCAATGTTTCCATGCCAGAGATTATGATTCAACACTTTGTCAAATGATGACAGTTGCAAAATGAGAGATGCATCTCTGCTTCATGTCCAAAATTAAGCTTTTACCTGTATCCGTCTCAATATTCTTGATGGGCAAAGTAGAATATGAACTTATACAGGGCTGTCATCAGTATAGTAATGTCAGTAATTATACTTGAAGTTATAATGTTCTGAACAAACAATAACAAACACTATTTGTATTTTATGCCAAAAAAGAACCAAACTGCTCCAATATTCTCAGCATCTTCTTCATCACAGCAAAGTGGGCTCTTTACAGGAAAGCTGGTCACTAGTTCATATGAATATTGCTAGAAAGTTGATAAAAAACTTTATTCAATGTTTTTTTTTAATGTTAACTTCCATAATTATGCACAATATCTGTTAATTAAGAAACAAATCCATGTAACGAATTGAGCAGTACTTCTTTAACTGTTGATTGTAACTAATTCTATCTAATTTGATAAATATAATTACAGTAGTGAACCTGAATGTAACAATTTCAATAAAAAAATGTATATCTTTTAAATTTTATGTAGAAAAAATATTTTCTGTAAAAACTGAAGATCTGGTTCTGGTTATTCACACAACATATTTTACAGTAGACATGTATATTGGCTTGTAATTTAAAATGTTCCATGTATTCAAAAATACAGGGAAAAACATGGAAAAATATAAATATTTTACTTATATACTTACTGGTCATAATATTAATCATTAAAAAAACAAAACAAGCCCAATATGTCTTAAAGCCTCCAAATTCCTTGTTTTACCTCCATCAGCAACATTTCTGGACTGAAACCTCTCTCCTTATCTCTACATCACTCTACTTAGATGAAAGCAAGAGATTATGGTCACTGATGTAAATTCCCGTACTCACCTGTGCCTCTGCAGGATGAACATGCTGGGGGCTTTGCATTAATGTCACTCAAACCATTAAGAGGCTCCACGTTGCAGCAGCACCATTTCAAGCCATACCATCAACCTTTTGCATTTGTTTGTGGTTTCTTCTCTTTATCTTCTTGCCTCATCTTGTAATGTCACTTTAAATACAGCAGAAACGAAGGCGAGCCACATGAAGTTGAGTTGCAGGCAATTTTGCACAATTGTTGTTTCTTCACCTTCTCAAATCTCAGTGAGTCTGAGTCATCTGCTTATTTTCTTCTACATCTATAAAGTCAGGTGACAACAGCCAAAATAGTATCAGAAGAAAAGACAGCAGACAGAAAATGACATGTGACAGACAGAAATGCAGGAACGTTTGATTGAAATATAAATAGCCAGTAGACACGGTTGAAGTGCCACTCGTAATGAGAAAGAGGAACCACAAGTTTTGCCTAGACCCAGAGAACAATGGAAAAATCCTGCTGTGATATTTTGATAATGAGTGAATCAGTATCTGAAACTTTTCCAAATGATGTCATGGTGAGAGTGAACTTGGTACTGAACTTCTTTTCATTCTTTTTCAAAGTCCCAAAGGAAGCCGGTTATTCTCAGTCACTCTGCACTCGGCTCCTGTGTTTGTATGGCATATTGTGATGCTTTAGAGCGGATCATGCCAAAATGAGATACAGCGAGTAGACCCAAACACGTTTGACATATTAATTCAACACTTGCAGTAGGTGTATTCTTTGTTTTTTGTGCTTCACTTGTTGATGTTTCCACTTACAATCAAAACATCATTTTTTTTCTCATCATATTTCATGCTCATGATGACGAGATACATGGCTTTCATGGGACAACTGAAAAAAATGAGTGAAACATTTTCTGTTATCTTTCTGTACATCCTTCTTTGTTTTCCTGTTTTATTTGGTGTTAGATAAAAAAAAATCTGATACCTTAGCGTGAGTTACTTGACTGTATTTACTGTTTGCGGTTCTTTTGTATAGTTTATTAAGGGCGGACAATATGCACTAAACATATATAGTAAGATATATTGTTTGAAAACGATTTTTATGAAAACATAGTAAATATGCTGTAAATTTAAATATACTGTAGTAATACAGTGACACCTTAAAAGGCAATGTCCATGCCTCATCATATATTCTGGAGATGTACTGTGGACATGGGCTGTGAGTTGTTACAAAAAAGTGACTTTTCTTCTCCGATAGTTTAATTTGAAGGATTTTCAGTGGGGTACATTAACCAAGATTGCACAAGAAAAAGCAAAAATGGCAGAAATTTAAGATAATATTGTGTGACAGACTGATTTTTTTCTGTCCCTGCAATCATCTTGAGACCCCTCAGTTTCATCTGAGGACCTTGTAGAAGGCTCTGAACCACAGGCTGAGAACCGCCCCTATATGTGTGTTCATGTACTGTACAGGACGCAGATGAAACGAGAAACAGGAACATCAGAAATCTGAACTACCTTGTTATGTCTTCCTCTGAGCACACGGTCTTCAATTATTTTCCCTTTATTCCCCCCCGCGCTGTGTGATAGTGTATCTAAGATATTCTGGGAATCCTTGAGGAACCATGTAGGAACACGCCCAGGAGGAGACAAATGGAGGAGACAAGAGAGATGGAAGTGGAGGTATGGGAAGAGCCTCACTGATGTTTCTGCCCTTTAATGATAATATCTGTGGGACTGTCTGCTCTGCGTCTCCTCACCATGCTGCTGCCAGACACTGAGCGAAACATGTATTGATGGATAACAGGTGCTGTCATCAGATAGGGATGGTCTTGGGGGATCAGTGTTGATGGTCTAACAGGGTTAGTGTTATGGTTTTACTGACAAAAAGGTTTCAGGTCAGAGGTCATGCATCAGCCATTACATGTAATGGCTCATGCATGGGTTTGGACTACCGTATTTTCCGGATTATAGTCGCACCTGACTATAGCTCATCAGATCATAGATTATAACAGGGTCATAAAAGCTATATATGTTTGCCTGCACTTTTCACTCATCACAAAAGGAAGTGTTTTGTTTAGAGTCACCATAGTTTCTGCTCAAGGGAGAGATACAATGTGTGGGTGTCCTGTAAAAAACAAAACAAAACATGAGTGGATGGTAGTGACTATCCCATATTTTCTGGAAAGTAAGCAGCATGAATAGAACAACATCTGCAAATAATTTAAATTATTTTAAAACAGACTTTGCCTTTATTTACACACAATATACTGTAGTGAATAAACTCGAATACTACAACGCTTTGTTGGGGTGTCCACATACTTTTGATTATATTGTATCACATAAAAAACAGCTGCACTATGTTGCAGCTATTAATCTCGAAAGACCCCAAACATCAACTGTATGTGAATAAAGTGACATTGCTGTGTTTGGTGACCGGCGAGGCGACGCAACACGAATTGTCCAATCCAAAGTCCCCTTAGTGCCCCTTAGTTACTGTTGCTAGGTCGGACAGCCTTGAAGAAAGATGGCAACGGCGGTCCAATTTAGCCGGGTGCTGCAGAGTTTAGTAGATTCAGGCAATAGCTTCAAGACGCCGAAAAGACGCAAACTGTGGCATTTCAAAGCTTTCATTAAAGAAAGCCTTAATGTTTCTTAGCTGAGGATGACTCACGTCATCTTAAAAATAAGTCAGCAACCAATCTGTCTGTCCTTTTTCCAAATCCTTTTAATGTTACCAGAGAAATATGGCTCAAGCATCCTGGCTGATGGTGATCTGACACCAGCTAACCATTGTCTGTCAGCTAGCTAGTGGGGTAGGTTGGTTTGTCAAAGTGTCTTTGAGCAGAAACACTGAACCCCAAATACATGACGAGTGCTTTCTGTGAGTGTATGTGTAGAAAAAATATTAGAAGGCCCAATGTGTAGCATTTAGTGACATCTAGCGTTGAGGTTGTTGATTGCAACCAACTAAATACCCTTCCCCTCCCCTTTCCCCTTCCAAGAGTTTGCTAGAGCCTATGGTGGGCACTGAAAATGTGTTGATGCAGAAAGCCATCCCTAGCGGTGGTATCTGCTTTATCCATTCTGGGCTACTGTAGAAATATGGCGGTGCAGCATGGCGGTGAAAGAGAGCCCGCTTCCTCTGTAGCTATAAAAGGCTCATTCACTCACTTAACATTGCTTAGTTTCAGGTGATTACACACGAATGAAAACATAATTATGAATAATACATTCTATCTCTGCCAATAGATGCCCCTAAATCCTTCACACTAAACCTTTAAGTCACTCCGGGGCATCTGCTGAGTGAATGAGAAGCAGCGATGGATGATAAAGTGCTCTCGTTTGTTAACTTGAGGCTGTTAATAGATTCCATTTACAAACATGTGACCCAAGTACAATTTATATTAAGTGCGTTTCATACTAGCAACACTTTCCATTTATATCGTCTGGCCTCCACGTCGATGACTCTCTCTCTCACTCTCTTGACATTTGTGAGACAACCCGAAACACTCTCCCTCATCCCGCTTCTCGACACTTCTGTTTGGCCCTTTTCTGTCGAGGTCTCCATGGTAATGGAACGACAGGGCTGGAACATGATGCTCGATGTTCGGCAGGAGTCCAGGAATCTCAAGTGTTTGCCAGCCTGTTGTAGCCTCTGATGGAGACAGTCTTGCTTCTGTGGCACTAAA
This sequence comes from Spondyliosoma cantharus, assembly GCA_900302685.1. Classification (NCBI taxonomy): domain Eukaryota; kingdom Metazoa; phylum Chordata; class Actinopteri; order Spariformes; family Sparidae; genus Spondyliosoma; species Spondyliosoma cantharus. The sequence continues at coordinate 38,518 of OMLP01033795.1, forward strand.
TGGCAAAAAACAAGGGGTAATGCTCATTCAGTCCCCGTACTGCCATCTGCCCTAAAACCAAGACACTTACATCCTTGGTTATGGATGTGTTTGTATGCTTATTTAAAGCACTCACACCCACTTCCTGTAGCCAGCGAGACCTTCAGCTGTCCCATTGTGTCCGAACAACAAACCCAGAACTCGCTGCACTGAGAGAGGAGTGAGAGCAGAGATCAGATTACTAGAGAATGTCTAATATTGGCCTGAAATAACACTCAGCAAGCCCTTTAAAAATCCTAATTTACCAGCATAAACAAAGAAACCAAAATGTTCTAAACCATGAAATGTTTCTTCAGTCTCGAATACCCGTGGAGGTTGCTTGTGTAACAATTGTGCGAGTTGGACAGGATAAACAGATGATAAACACAGGAGAGGTGAGGAGCGCCGATGCTGCCGCCCCCCTGAGTCTCAGCGCTGGCCCTCTGAACCCCAGTCTGCTCCAAATAAAACAGAACTCTTCCTTCTTCTGAGCCTGATTTACACATATCTTTTCAGTGGAAAAGATACTTCTGAATCAAATCTAGCTGCGTAAGAGTCATGCTGCAATGAGTCATGCTGCTGATGGGACTATCTTTCTGAGATAAAGTATATTTATAAGGTGATTCAGCACTTTTTTACATTAACATGAGATCTCAACATACTTGAACTCTTGTCATCATGAGTATTTTCTTTGTGAATAGCCTTTTATTGTTGTTTGGTGAAGAATAAGGAAGTACTTTTAGGGCTGGTTGGCAGCTGGCAAGCTAACAGCTAATTTGTCTTAGGCAGCCAGGCTCTACGGGTTTCTTTGTATTTTCTCTCTTCGTGGCCATTTACTCCTCTCTACTGGCATTTTGTTTTCACAATTGAACGTCATTTCAATGAATAATAAACTGCAACTTTATTTGCATAGCAAAATGGCAATACAAGGTGCTTACCAATGAAATGAAATCCACAAAATCAAATGAGAATAAAACAAAACAAATACAATATATTGAAATAATACAGTAATAATAAACAAACGATAACAAGATGATGAAATAAAGACGTGAGACATCACCCTCCAAGCTAACTGGCTAGCTTGCTAACTGTTTGTGAAATAGGTTTGCTTCTCCGAAATCACTCACTATTTACTGTATACACTATTCATGATCCAAACTGTCTGCAATCTAATGTGCTTCAGTTCCATAAAAGAAATCCCAAAACGGAATGAAAAATATTCACATAGCAGCCATTTTCCTTTGACGTCTCATTCTGGGTGAGAACAGCAAAATGCTGTCATGTAAACGTAGGGAATCAGACAAATCGCTACCATTTCAGTTGATCAGCAATGGAAAAGATGAGGGATAGAGAAAATCTGAAAGGGTCATCAGGCCATATTTCAAGGTAAAATGTCATATTTGATAACCGGTTAGCTTACGTTAGCATTCAACCACTTCCTAGCTAACATGTATGATTCCCCCCAGTGTGTTTCGCTACCAGGCTATAATACATGTATCCAAACTGTGCAATCATATTTTATAATTAATTTACGCCTTTCCTATTGCATCATGTCACACTATCAAACAGTAATGTTCGCTTAGATGTAGTTACTCAACAGTAGGCATTGTCTGACAGAAGCTAATGGGCTGTTGAATGTGTTGTTTTACCTTGAAAAATTTCCGATTTCAGTCTCATATGATGATAATGATTTTTCAGATTCCCTATGTTTACAGAAATCTGACAAAACAACAACTGGAACAAAGCAGTAAGACAACTGAGCTTCCTAACGTGAGCATGATGTCAGAGGAAAATGGCCGCCATGTCCATGTGACACTATTTTCAATCCTGTGTGTCACATTTTACAGAAAAACTGCCATGTATCACCCTTATAATGATACACTCTATGTAGTTATAATATTATGGTATGAAGTTAAACATTGTGTGTATATTATATAGGAAGTATTGATGAGTCAGGAGACCAGGAGTATCATCCGTCAGGTATCAGGCTTGTTAGCTTGGTTGTTTATGGGACAAGATCCTCTCACAGCTCACGCAAAAGACAGTTTTATGTCTGCAAACCATTCCTACTTTTTGGAGCAGTTTATATTCCAACAGCCATTTAAAGGTGGATTTAGGCAGCGACAATGGGTTATACAGTATAGTGCCCCCTGGCAATGCAGTTTAGTTAGCAGCAAATGAATCACCAACAGCGGCTGATATAAAGAGAGCAGAAGAGAGTAGCTGGTGCTGCTGCTTCATACCGGTGAGTACCGGCCCACTCCAAGCATGGCCTTGAAATAGATCCATAGATCAGGCTTGGTGGATGCTTCAGAAGAGAAGAGATAAGTACCTTCTGTGAATGGATGGATGGATGGATGAGTGCAGGGATGTGTGACAGGTATTGAGTGAGGGTGTAAAGACCATCAAGGCTGGGTCAGTCCCTGTGGGGATGCAGGAGGAGAGTGGTGGATGAAGCGCCACCTGATGCCTCCTCTTGTCTTTTTTGTTTTAAAGGAAGAGATGACATCATAGGCGAGGAAAATGGTGTGTATTAGAGGGAGAATGTTTCACTCTCGTCTCCCGGTGGACATGCATCTTTAAAACCCGGCCAGATCCTTATACAAGTGTTTCCTTCTCTGTCCAATGTTACATTTCCTCCCTTTGGAAGTTAAAGAATCCTTCCCCCAAATAAGTCTTTCAGTGATTTCTTGTTGTGGTGATTTCAACACAGTTTGTACAAACAATCTGTAATATTCAATCTGTAAAGATTCAGGCAGCAGAGGTTTGTACATGCAGCTGAAAATTACAAAAGAATCAAAGCAACAAGCCTCTGCCTGCCTCATACAGTAACTTCTACTCTGACTAGTCTTCACTTAATCAGACAAAGAGACACCTCAAGGTGCTGATTTAGTTTCGTAATGTGTAATCATTGGCTGTGAAGGTGTTATCAGTTTATTTAAAGCGATAAAATATGTCAACAAGGACCTTTTTGGACAGATTTATAGCTACTATTTGATGCTTTCAGATCTCTCTAGTGATAAAAAAGACAGCGCTGGAGGAAACTTTTTTTTATTTTTTTCCCCTTTGTGGTTTCAAATAAGTCATGACATGCTGGTGTTTTTAGTGTTTTTAGGAGTTGGGTGTAATGCTAATGCTTTTATTTTTTAATTTCTTTAAGTGATGACTGTCAATAATGAACTAATCGGTGCTAAACAAAATAGTGATATTAGTTATTATCTATTCTCAACTCAATATTTTGCAACATCATGACCATGACTGACTTGCACAGAGGTGTAGGTGTGTTTTACCAGCGCCCGTTGAAAACAGCATCTCTTGAGCTTGAGCCATGAATCTTCCCAAGCAGAACCTCTATCTGATTTGCTGACACTATTGAACTTGTGAGATTGATTTTTTTGCCAATTCAGTTTTTTCCTACAACTGACTGATTCAGGATTTGTCACTTCCCAGTCAGCATTCATCAATCTGCAAGTCTGTGCGGTTTCACAATCAATATGAATGCGATGTGACAGACACGTGAGGGGGCAGAGGTGACAGACAGGATGACCTTCACAGCCAATCACATCCTGCAATACATGCTGAGCAAGCCGATTTTTCATTTTATGATGGTGAAAGTGTTTTATTTAAATGGAAACTGTGGAAAAGGTCTTTGTCTGGGTTTACGTGCAAAATTATTTCACACACATAATAGTTAATTAACACAATAATTTAAACGTACCTGCGGTCTGATCATTCATCCTGAACTTATCTGTGAAGCATTCAGTGACAGCATATTTAATTTGTTTTCCCTATGCAGCTAAAGCAACCTTGAACCAAAACCACAGTCTTCTTCTAACCTTAACCGAAGTGCACTTGCGGGCTAAACATGAACACGCCCTGTCCTCAGGTGTCAAAGTCCACAGCTCATACAGGTCCTATTCACCACAACCAGCTCCTTATAAAACTTGCAGGTGGTTCCAAAACAAGACACTTACAAAAACCCTCTGAAAAACATGTTTATGATGTGATTTCTTTGAGAATTCACAGCCTCATACTAAAAGTGTGTGCCCAGTCATTTTGGGAACTGACTAAAAAAAACTTGCACTGCATCCTCTTTTCACAGTTAAGTTTCAAATCTGCTAACTCCTGCATTATAAGGATTTTAACATCAGATAAAGCCCCCTTTCACTGCAAGGAGCCTAAGAAAGAAGGAAGGGTCCCGAAGTCAATGAGTCTTGCTGCCAAACTGTGGTGACAGCTATATTGAAGTCTATGGGAGATAAATGGAGAAACACCAATAAAACCCAACATATCTACGTCATATGATTTGAATGAAATCATGACTCCGGAAAATGAAAGAACACGCGTCAGAGATTAGGTTGATGACTGATTTTTGTTTTTATCTGCACATTGTTCATCCCTCGATTTCGATCGGGAAAGGCTCCTGTTTGCAGTGTAATTGCAGTCTCATCAGAGGTATTTGGTGTTACCTGCCCTGTTTGGTCACAATATTATCAGCCCTGTCAGACATTTGTGGGAAAAACAATTCGTCATTAACCTACTCTGTGTGTGTGTGTTCTTTCATTTTCTTGGGGTATTTCCTCATCACAAGTCATACAATGTAGATATGTCCGCTTTTAGTGTGATTAGCGTGTTGTCCTTGCTTCGCTGTCTGTGGGACAGTGTTTCCGCAAGGGCTCTTGAAGAAGTACCAAATAGCAGTAGATCCCCTGACAGGATGAGGACCTGTTTTACACAACACGAGAGGGAATGTGAGCCTGAAACTGACCTGAACAAGAGGATTATGGAGAGAGAGGGCACTAGTATTGATGTATCTCATATTACACTCCATTAAGTCGCTGGTGTTTGGGGCATTTAGCCTCCAAGCAAAAGTACATCGACTGCTCTCAAAAACAGAACTATAAAGTGTCGTAGCTCAGGCTGCGGAGAGGAGAGAACAAACAGCACTCTGAAATGTGGACACTCTTCCAAATATCTGTGCTTCTCATCAACACTGACATGTGGGTGTTTTTGTTCCGTACACCTTCTGCTAGCTGCCTTCTAGAAACCTCCATGATGCACTCTGCGCTCGGCGTCCACGTGTGTGACGCCCTGCACGCCCACTCTTGTTTACTATCAGCTGCCCGAGTCCTGCGTGTTCCTGGAAGAGGGAAATGCACCAGGGAACGTGGAGATGGATGCGTGTCCACTCCTTCACGGGGTCGGGAGAGCATAGCTGCACCCTGACACAGTGCAGCTGGGATTCCCGGCCTCGCTGCGCGGCATCATGGGAGGGTTGTGATGCAACGATCGGGAGAGAGAGAGAAAGAGAGGGATTGTTCCTCTGGATGACTGTGTGTGTGCCGGGCCCACGCCGTGTGTCTGTCAATGCTAGATTATGTTTCCTGAAAGTTCCTTCATGACACAAATGTAGTGTCCACTGACATGCGCGCACACACATCTGTAAGTACACACAACCGTCTTCATGTGTGCATGTGGGTATAAGTGTGCTGACTTTCCTGCCAAAGGGTTTCTTGTGCATGTATAGACTCTATTGTTACCATGTGTGCCCTCAGCCTCCACAGTTCAGGCTATTTTCGGGGAAATTACCTCACAAACAGAAGTGCTGCTCATCTGATATCTGGTTCCTCTTTTTCTGCGGCTGCCCGGGAGAATCAAGTGTCACGCTTGAACATCTGGAGGTCTTGTTGAAGGCCTGAGTCACTGCATGCTGGGTCAGGCCTACATTTGTACATATGAAATGTGAACCCATACGTGAGTCTTACAACACGCCGCCTACAGATCTTGTGAAACGCATTTCAAGCAGCCATTCAAGATGATTCACTGGCTTCGTCTTGACTGATGACATGGAAATGAATCACGCACACGCTCCCTCGTCCGGTGACTTCCTCTTCTGATTAAGGGGTCCATTAGGGTCCCCACACACAACTCCTCCTACAGATCTTGTGCATTTACCGTCAACAGAGCATCACAGCCATATTCTTCTTCACATGACTCATTTGCTACCAGAAGCTACAAAAAATAACATTCTTCGCATGTTAGCACAGTGGAATCAATCCTCACTGCAAGGTAAACATGTACAGTATAACCTACCATAATGACAGAGTCTGTGGGGACAATAAAACTCCGTTAACATAGCTCGGAGCACCTTGTCTTCGGGAGGTTGTGTAACAGGCGATAAATCTATAATTACAGTGTTGTATGAAAAGCAAACCTGTCTCATCGCCTAAACACTCCTTTTGCAGTGGATTCTGGCAGCCACGATACAGTGAAAAAATGCCTGGCACAATGTCTGAAACTGTCTGATGGATGTTTATTTATTTGCCTCACCGATTTCAGCAATCTTTTGTTTTGAATCTGGAAACTATTGGGTCACTCATCACGATCACTGGTTAAACCCGATCAACGATTAATCAACAAGGACATAGCAGTCCTTTTGTCAATCAGTTCATTAAGTGTAACTGCACTTTTTGTACGCTTTCGTACAGTTATAGTTGCAGACTTGAGCTCCATCTCGCTGCTCTCGCATTTAGGGTGTAATTCAAGAGAAAAGAGGCCAAACACACAGTAGACAAAGTTAAACATGACAGCCTTATTGTTTTTAATTTTCCAGAAATGTCAAAATAATGTCATCGTGAATTAATTTTGCTTCGATGATAGTGCAGTGAAAGTCTGATGATTGAATTAAAAACACTTACCGTTTGCTGTTGCTTTCACACTGGACACAAACAGCGGTATCCTAGGCAGTGGCACCTTCAAGGGAGGACCCGTGGGCGCCACCCCACTAGCAAGTGCCTCACCCTCTTCATCAGTGCCCCAACCCTGACTTCCTCCCTATGTGGACTTTTGGCGCTTAATATTAATACTAAATATTCAATATAGAGGTCACTGCCTGACAAAAAACATAAATGTGTTTTGTAATGAGCTGCTTTCACAGTTGGCCTACGCAGTCATTTTTCTACAGAGAATGCTGGAAATTTTGGCTGCACTTTCTCTGCCACTCTTGTGCAACTAGCTCGTTGAGCATTAGCATTAGAAAAGTCAATATATCCACCTAGGCCTGTGGAAGTCTCCGGTCATCTGCAATGAGTGCACGGGCAGAGTGCATGGAGGCAGGTAAGCATGTTTTTGTAGCCCATCCAGTCATTTTATAAGCGGCAAATGAAATGACTGGACTGGACTGTTTCTTTTTTTCTTTTTCTCAGAGCATTTGATTTCATTGTTTGCTGTCAGGACTTTCTACAAATATAACACAAGTAATTCTGAAATAACTTACCAACCCGATCTGTAAGTGCCTTTATGTTGACAATGTTCTCTTTAGTCCTGAAAGGATTTTTGGTCTGTCCTGCCCTCCCCAGCCACCCCCCACGGATACAGCCTTTAGCTTATTGATCAACCCAGAGGGGGGTCTGTGGCACAGCTGTGTCTTTTGGGACCACCATGTTGGTCTCCCGAATATCTATTTAGCATTCTCATGCAGAAAAATGCACCCAAAAAAGCAGAAACTAGCCACGCACACTTTGAGTCACAAGTTTGTGTAAATTACTTTATCTTAAGCTACAAATTTGGTAGATCCTTTAAAAAAAAAAGCTCCTATCTGTTATTTCCTGAACAGAATCTATCAATGTTACAAAGGAGGACAAGTTACAAAAAAGAGGCAGATGAAAAGTAAACAGATTCACTGACAAGTGGATCATGCAGGCAGAAAACATCTGCAGTATTTCGTACATTCAGAGTATTCGGCCTCCCTAAAACATCTGCCAAACTCCATCTCTCGAGGCCGGTTTGTAGAAGCTGTAAGTGTCCTCTGCCGGCTATCCCATAATTTCTTGGCTGCTGAAGGCGAAGACATGCAACCCTCGGCCACTAGATGGTGGACAGGAGGTCAGCGGTGCTCAGTGCAACAGCACAGAGGCGCATTTGACCTTGCAGGCGCAGAGAGTGGAAGGGGAACTGCTTTAAGTGAAAGTGTAAAGAAAACAGAAGAAGCAGCAGCAGCAGCAGCAGGGTGGATGTAGATGTGTCTGAGCACACAGCGTTTCACTTTCAGATTGAAGGTTGCAGGTTTGATAAGGAGAGGAAAGGTATGAAGAGATAGCAAACATGTGGGAGTCAAAGGGAAACAAGTGTGTGTGTGTGTGTGTGTGTGAGAGAGAGAGAGAGACAGAGAGAGAGAGTCAGGGACGACGAGAGAGCACAGATTTGAGCAGGAGGCAGTGAAGCATGGGACAGGGCAGGGAGTGAAGGGGGGTCCGAGGGGCAGAGGGAGTGGTTAGCCTGACTGCCTGTATATAGAGAAGACAGAGTCTGACAGAGCAGATCCTGTTAGAGAGTGAGAGACAGAGCTAAAGGGAGCACTGACCTTTTACCCAAACCTCGTCTACCTGTGAATGACTTCCTGAGCGACACTTCGCGACACTCTGTGGCTTTCTGTCGGATTATAAAACCAGGATTTCTCCCTCTTAACTCAAGGTAACAGCAGGTTTTCTCTTTCCTGCTCTCTTCACTCTTCTTACAGCAGCCCTCATTTTATTAAGCCAGGCAGGTGCAGGCTGGAGGTCACAGCCTGATCTCATGTTACCCAAAATATCCCTCTGATTTATGGAAACTCTCTTGCTAATCATCATTTCTCTGAGATCTAGAGCTAATTCCTCTGTGCTTTATTGCACTTTTATTCAGCCTGAGCCACAGGATTTGAAGTTACAGTCGAGTCGATACTGTTACGACATATTTACCTTCTGGGTGTGGGATTGTTGGACACAGTATTTAAGATCTTGTGAGAAAGTTCCAGAATATGAGTGTGAGGTTATCTAGTTCAGTGAATTTTTTTTTGGCTTATTTCACAATCCATCACTCACCTGTAGTGGAGCAGGTCTCATTAGACACCTGCATGGTATTATTACTGTCCTGTGTTTCCCACCACCTTGATGTGGTGCATGTTTTATAACTAGAGCTGGACAGATAAATGCCAATGACTGTGTGACACAAAAAGGGTTTTTATGCATGTCTGAATTATCTGGCGGGTGGTGCAGCGATATCTCAAAGTTCAGCTGTGCGAAGGAAGGTTAAAGAGTGTGGTCACAGGACATGTGTAAGGAGGGAATATTAAAAGTTTGTAAAAGTGAGAAAAAAACATACTTTCACACTTGCAGCCATAAAGTAAGTTTGGATTTTTAGTTGTCCGGGTTTTGAGATATCTGACTCTGATGATTCTGCCTCCACTCCCAATATAATGTAATATAATTTGAAAGATTTCTGGGGACCTGAGTATTGAAGTTTGTATGGAGACAGTTTCTTCAGTAGGAAATGGTGTCAAAGTGTTCACAATAACTAGGAATGCACAACAAGTGCCTGCTTCTCATGGCTGATATCAATAAGATAATCAATAATTTCACATTTTTCTTACTCTAAAAAGAAGTTAATAAGATTTAGTTTATGTGAACTCCTTCTTCATTTATTGGCAGATCACAAACCAACCCTAAAGGTGCATGCCGCCAACTATTGTAATAAAAGCAACTTGGCTTCATATTATCACTATAAATTATGACCATTTATTGGCAAGAATTTCACCAATATGATGAATAGCCGATAACATAAATATCCCAAATTTGGTCCGATGTATATTTTGCATCCCTAACAATAACATCTGCCCATTATCAAGACCGACTTGAACACTGTTTTTGGAAGGGGGTGTAGGGACAGATATATCAAAACCTTAGCAAACAAACAAAACGTAATTAGAGTTTACTGAGATCAAGAAGGTTTATGTCGTGAACACGGTCCTGCAGCTGTGGTGAGGGCATTGTAGTTCTTCAACTTCGACTGTGTTGTAACCTGTATCTCCATTATGTCTGTGTGTGTGTGTGTGTGCGCGTGTGTGTGTGTGTGTTCGAAATTGTGTGTGTGGTTTGCCCGTGCTAAGGGTTCATCTGTCCTCCTGTGTCTCCAGTGTGGGATCAGTAGCTCAGCTACAGCTGTCTGCAGCACTGAGGAGCCATATGGCAACTTCTCTGACAATATAACACTCCAAAAGGAGCTGAGGCGTCATTGTATGATGTCCTGAAAGTCATGCTACTGTAACTATTGCTTGGCATCTCGTTCTGATCTTTATTTATCTCATTTTGTTGATATGAGAATCATGAGCTGAGAAAGAAATCAATATTGTCTCGCTTTAGCTGAGAAGTGCACCAACCACAATAATTTTCCTATATAATCACTTCCTGGAGATCTTTTAAAAAGATTTATCAACAAGAACTAAGTGGCTCTGTTTGGGGAAGTTATTGATTGAGGCATTGTCAGCACTTGTGGGCTTTTTTTGGAAGTTTGACCTGCAGGCCTCAGCAACTCATTGAGCAGACGGGTGGGTGTTTTTTATTGCTCCGCTGCTCAGAGTCTGCCACAACAGAACACTTGTGTAAAGGAGGTGACCTGCCCATCCCATGCTGCCATATGCCGGCGCAAATGTGTCAGTTGTGTGCGTTTTGGACTAAAGGCACAGTCATGCAGAAAACAGCCCAGCAAAGATCTTTTCCGGAGCCGCACTTTATGTGCAGAGTTTCCATTGTCCTCCGGGATCTGATTGGTTAATTAATTATGCTATTTACATAAGCAGCGGGCCAAACCCCCTGTCTTTGTGCAGCCCCACAGACTCAACCATCCAGAAATCCTAGACCACTCACACACATTTGCACAAACATGCATACATATGGGTGATTGTAGAGTCTTGAATTGCGGTCAGGTTGGGTCACTGAAGGTGTTCAACGTGCTTCTACACGTACTGGAGAATAAAGAGTGTGACAATTAAAACCAATAGATCAATTGCCAGAATAAATGCTGCGGATCAAGGTTAATGCAAATCATCATGGTGAAAGCTTGCATTTCTTTATGTGGCAGCTTCATTGTTGTGAAATGTGAAATGTGAAAATGTGAAATGTTGTGAAAATGCTGCAATTAAGTCTACAACAGCTTGGATAGTGTCAGACGAAGACCATGTTTCGACTGAAAAATTTAACTTTTGATTGCCGCAAACACTGCTGGAAATGCACCGACGTGTTGCTTAAATTATCCAGCGGTTTCGCACTGTCATGTGAAACTACTGTAAAACGCAGTCTTGAACAGTGGTGTCTGGCTTCGCATCCTTCTCCCTGAGCTGTAAAGGGTAGCCGCACTCATCTTCTCCATCTCCTGAATTAAAAAATCAGCTCATGCCAATATGCTACGTACGACACATCCAAATTTGAAAGTATTGTGCAATGTAAACTTTAATTTAAACTTTAAGTATAATCTAATATCAAACTCATTAGACCTGCATCACTCCACAGATACAAGCCACCTGAATATGTCTGATTTTCGCAATGTAGAAAGAAATACTGTGAGACAAAATTCCTGAATCCATGCTTTATCCCCATTAACCAAAAGCTAATTGGGTCTATTCTCGGCTGAGACCCATTCTGCATCCAAGTTTAGTGGAAATCCATCCAATAGTTTTTTGTAATCCTGTTAACAAACCAACCAAACAGCAAACAAATACGAAAGTTGTACACAGGTGAAAACATAACATCATTGGCTGAAGTGAAAAATTTACCACATCATCCCATATATAAAGTCAGAGACCAGGTGGCACAAATGGTGGAAGGTTCCTTTAAAGGCAGTGCGTAACATTATATATATGTTGTTGGCTTTTTAAACTTAATCCCAGATCAATCGCTTTAATTTTTTAATTCCTCAAATCACTCAGAGTGCAGATTTTCCTTAATTACTCCCACGTATCTTCTCACCAGCTACAGTGAGTACATATGTGATCACTTTAGTTTCTGTGTACAACAGACATTTACTGTGTGTTCATGGTTTTCCTCTGTCTGCCCTGTCATCGTGCATCAGCGTGGCGTCGAGATAAACTTCAGCATCTCTGAGGCCCATTAATACTGGATGTGTCTGTTCAGCCAGACAATTTCCTGGAGTGTAACAGATTAGCTTTGACAGCAGGACATTACTTAATTTCCGTGACTGAGATAACATGCTAATCTAAGATGATAACGTCCCTCACTCATACTGTTATACACTGGCGGCTCCTTCGTAGATGACGTAAAATGTAAATCACGGCCTGATGACAGTGCAGCTGGTTGGATTTGTCGCTGCAATGCAAACAGAGCTGCATTAGTGAAAATAAAGGACTAATTATAGGCACTCGTGAGGCAGAAATATAGTAAAATGTGCGTCACATAGACGCTAGCTGAAGACCTCTCACCCTCAGACCTGAAGTGACCCCATCATACATCATTCAACAACGTGTGTTTCTCCCATTGCACACTCATTTCCATCACTGTTTTCTGTTTGTCTTGGATGCTTAAAAGGAAAGTTGGAAAAAAATAGGCAGATGATCTCCAAGGATCATGTGGGTTTCTATTTGGAACATTTGCTGGCAGCTCTGTTTAAATGTATGTGTGTGTGTGTGTGTGTGTGTGTGTGTGTGTGGATGGGTGTGTATGTGGTGCTACTGAATGCACATGCATCAGTGTGTATGTGAATTACACGGCAGGATAATGTGTTGGCAGCAGTCATGCCCCAATTATGCCGCTCACAGTGTGACCTCTCACCTCTCTTCCTGTCAAGTGTGAAGCGAGCAGCGGGCCAACTTTCGCTCCGTCACATAAGTCTGCAGTGCAAGAATAAAGGGTTGATTATATAGCGGCGTGTTTACCTAAACATCTTGCATCCTTTTTCCTGTCTCCTTCCTTTAAACAGGTTTATCATGAAGCTCTTCCTGTTGACAGCAGTGGTGCTGCTCCTGGTGGTTGGAGAGGGCGCCGCAGAGAGAATCCTGTCTAGAAGGACCAAGAGGGAGCTTGCCAGCCCACTCCATGTCGGCGGCATCAGGGACCCGTTCGGCTCCTACTGCCAGAGGAGAGGAGGCTGCTGCCCCGGCAGAGACGACCTGTGCACGGTTCCCTACCTGGACACCATCTGCTACTGCGACCTGTTCTGCAACCGCACCGTCTCCGACTGTTGCCCCGACTTCTGGGGTCACTGTCTAGGCGTGGAGCCACCTTTTATTGGTAAGTAAGGGTGGATGTGTTTCAGTGAGTCTTGCAGGAGTGCGTGTGGGCCTGCCCTAGTTAGTAAAGGGTCTGAGGGCAGTCCAGAACCCCACTGACAGACTCTCTGCTGGATCACAATGCAAAGCAGCGTGGCATCTGAAAAAGAATTTATTATTGCAATATCTATATTAATTTGAAAAAAAGAAAAAAATCAGACGAATAAAACATCCACAAACCTCCATCTCACCAATATTCAATTTAATATCGAATACAATGTTCGGTTATTGTAAATACCGATACATTACATGACACCCCTAAAACCAGGCTGTGATTTCAGGAAAGAGACATTGTTGTTGAGTTTCTCAATTGTATGTTTTTTGGCACTTTGAGCACCGTGCCATCTAGCTCCATCATCTCTATGGCTGATATCTCCAAAACTATGCAACACACACCAAAACAATCTAGATGGATATATATAGCGCGGCAGGTGTAAGAGAAAAATATGTGAATTTCCCTCAAGTTCTCAAACTCAAGGTGAAGTTTACGACAGATGCACCACCTGTTCTGACCCTCTGTCCTCCCCTTATCATTTTTTGTTATAGTCCCAAGTAGATAACTTCAAATTCAGCTAATTTCTCCCCAACTATCTTGCAATCATTTGCCTGACTTTGGACTACCCACACACTCACAGCACTGCTCTCTCTCTCTCTCTCTCTCTCTCTCTCTCTCTCTAGATCG
>OMLP01033795.1:55050-66388 GCA_900302685.1 Spondyliosoma cantharus
TTGTATTGAAAGTTTTTGAAACACACACATTGATTCATGGGGCAGAAAGCGGTCATGCATCCCAAAATGTTCGATGTTAACACTCAAATTCAGTATGGGCAGACCTTTCAAAAACAGTTGGTTTCGTGTGTGTGTGTGTGTGTGTGTGTGTGTGTGTTTGGGGGTAGCCTACATTGTAAGGCCCTTTAGCTAATTTTTTATTGTGTTAAACAGAAGATTTTGTATGTTTTATCTGGATACAGACTGACGTGAAACAGATTGACGTTATGTCGCTATATTTATATTACAGTCAATAGCCCAGTAGCGCTAACCTGTTGAGGCAATGATAGCTTACCTTGTCGTTGCTAACCTGGACAGGGATCTTACTCACAATTTTTTTCTCCGCTCTCATCCTCAGTTTGCTTTCTTTTGGTTACTAGCTTAATGTTAGTGTGGCACCACTCTAGATGTTTCGTTAAATTACTTGTGCTATTTCACAAGGTAGAGAGATCTTTTGGTTTCACACACAATGTGTGCTTAACTATAGTGTTTTTCACATCCTTGTGTCTGACGAACTGAAAATAATGAGCGTATGTCATCTTGCGAAAGTAGAGACCTGACTTGCTATCTCTCTGCCCATTATAGATTATATTTTTCCCGAAGTTATTACAACATGTGAGAGCAGGACATGCTCAGGTGTAAATCATAGAGTGAGTGATGGCCGAATTCCATTTAGCAGCTTCATTTCGTCTCACTGTCAAACTGTCACCTGAGTAGAACAGTGCCATTGTTAATGATGTTGGTAACACCTGTGATGATGATCACTCTTTTCACACAGACGTCAGTTCCGCTCTGTTGCGACATCGGCTCTTGGCTGAGAGGCAGGACAACAATTTCCCTACAGTGCCTTTGCATGTTTTATAGAGAAACGGCAGAAAAACAGTGCAACATTCCTGACCTGAACAGGCTCTGTGAAATGGGGCTCTGAACTGGTGGCTGAATAACTGTGATCAAATCAGGCCACATGCTGTGTTGTCCAACCGTGTCGTTGATATGCCCTGACTGAGTAACATGGCCAACTTAACCACAGTTGAAACGATTTCCTGCTGAACCACTGAACTTTATTGTCCTCTAAAGCACATGAATGAGGCTGTGTATAGTAATGTAGCCCAAATATTCTTGTTTTGACTATTTCAATAGATCCTCTTGACACTGTTCTCTTGCTTCTCTTGCTAACTGGTACTGACGGACAGATTTACAAACAGCTCTTCTCTTCGTGACCCTGAACACAGGATTTTAGATTAGCTCAGCGACCCTATTTATTATGGAATTAGATTTGTGCCAAAAGAAACAAACAAAACTTCTTAAATGTCAAACAAAAATAGGAATTTGAGAGAACATAAAACCAATTTAAAAAATAAAACATAGAACTTGCAATCAAATAATTTGTCAAATAGTGTAAAGTATTGGTCTTTTACTCTTCTAAAAATGCATTATTTTGTTAACGGTTCCCTTTGCTTCGCTCTCTCTGCTCAGACTTTTGCACTGACTCTCAGCTTTGCGGTCTCTCTGCAAAGAACAATGTATGTATGTAATAACTACTTACATTTCATTAGTGTTACTGTTGTTCTTCATTGTCGTCGTCGTCATCTTCCTCTTCACTCCGTTTTAAAGCCAGGGTCGTTTAGCGCCAGCTACCTACACATAGGTGCTGAGCTGTGTCAGTCAAAAATGAATTAGCCAATGGGGACACTCTGCTGAAAAGGCCCGCCCACCCGAGAGGTTTGTGCCAAAATCGCAAACAAAAAGTGAGGGAGCACAAATGAGACAGAGCTGCAGAGAGACAGGCAGAGGGAACCGTAAACAAAATAATGCATTAATAGAAGAGTAAAAGACCAATACTTTACACTATTTGACAAATTATTTGATTACAAGTTCAAAGTTTTATTTTTGAAATTAGTTTTATGTTCTCTCAATTTCTATTTTTGTTTGACATTTAAGAAGTTTTGTTTGTTTCTTTTGGCACCGATCTAATTCCATAATTTATCTCATAGGCCTTTCACACCCTGATACCATATATCTGTTGTCAATTTTCTGCGCGATAATGAAGGCAGTCAAGGAGACGTAAAGCAGTTCTTGTGAGTCGATAGGAAGGAGACAGAGATATGTGTGTGTGTGTGTGTCTGTGTGTCTATGTGTGTGTCTGTGGGGTAGGAGGAGGGAATTCCTCACCTCTCCTTCACTTTGGTTTCACACACCTGTGTCAGTCGATGTTCCTCAACGACGCCATATGCATGTGTGTGAACATGCACACTCGCACACAAATGTTGACTCAACATCCGTATGTATTTATTTTCCATGCGGCGAGCACACACTGTGGCTGTTTTGTCTTGACACGTCCAACACAAACCCTGCTGACCCTCGCTGATCTCCACATCCTCTGCTTCAAGCCTCGCAGCTGTTCGACTCCAGTAGCTATGCTCTGTCAGTGTGATAAGGCCTGAAGTATGACTTTTATCACGACAGCTCAATTAGGTTTGACCTCCAGGGCCGCGATGGGTGCCCAGATAGGTGAGGGTGGAAGTTGATAAATGGTGGGGCTGGCGCTTCTTCGTGTGCCGCGTGGTAAAAATAGCCTACCATGTCAACAGAAGACAACGCTTATGTGCTAACTCCTCCCTTTCACCGGCAAAACAAAAGGGTCTTACACACATATGCTCTCACACGGGTCTGTTAAGGCGATGCACATGGATGCTTGAAAAACTGCACCACATCTTTGGCGCAGAGGGATACGCACACTCCCATTTCCTACTCCCACTCCCTTCACTTATTAATTTCCCAAATGCGTATCCGAACTCCCGGGCTGCAGGGTGGAGGACACATCTCTGGGAGTCGACAGAGTCCCCCTTTTTCTCTAATTAGCAGCGGTCAAGCCCCTGCACACTCTTATCTAACCTCCTACACGTCTTGGCAAACAAAAATAGGAAGTCGAACAGCCAAATATCACAGATTGGGTCGGTAAAAATCAACTCTTTGACATCAGTAACACAATTGGTATAAACTTTATCTTTCCCTCTAGAGCAGATTGTGTCAGTGCCAGACAGAAGCACAGCACAACTTGGCCGAGCGTGAAGTATTGAAGCAATGTTTACTGATATGTGCTAGTGTGTGAAGATGTACCGTGATACGTGCAGCAGTCTTTTGTTGTGTTAATGGGATCTCCAGCTGAGGCCTTTTCCTCTCAGAGCTGTTGGCATCCTGATAACTCTTTATCTGAACCGAATTATCTGAAACATGGCGCCTCCCGCTCGTACACCGCCCCGAAAACGGCAACGATCTCCGCTTTGATTTGGCAGCCGCTCCGCTCTCTCTGATTGTGCTTCAGATGGGACGACAGCCAGCGCCAGCGTGGAACAACTTTCTGAGTTGCTGTAGAGTTTCTCAGATGGTTGAGATATGTCTTATCGGAGCGCACACAAACAAGGCTATGTTCCCCGACGACACGCCTCGTGTCACCCAGGTGTGTGTGTGTTTGCATGCACGTGTTAATGCGTTAAATCTCAGAGGTGAAGAGTGTGTTTTTGTCTAAGAGGGAGTGTGACGAAGAATGTGAAATATGGCCTCCCACTGTCCTCGTATTTCATTCTCAGTCGCACTCTGTCCCCCTGTCTCCATGGGTTGGCATTACTCCTGTCACTCTGTTCTGTGTGTGTGTGTGTATGCGTGTGTGTGTGTGTGTGTCCAACTCTATGACTATGTGAATTTACTGCTGTTTTTGACCCACTGGCACTGAGCTGCACATATGTATTCCTGCTTCCCTCCAATCAAAGCCCTCACATGGTCCCACTGTGGGAGGCCGAGCAGACAGCCACTGGCCCAGACTCTGCCAGTGTGTGTGTGGGTGTGTGCATTGAACATTGTGTCTCAGAGACCCAGCAGGGAGGAGTGCACTTTGAGAGGTGATACACACTCTATAGGCGTCAGTGTGACAAAAGAGGAGCTCTTCATCATTGTGTGTTTGTGTTTAACGGGCAGGTTCCCCTCCCTGTAAACATGATGTGAGACGTACAGTAGACTTTATGGCGGGAAGTCTACACATGCCCCACATTCTCTCTGTCTCACCAACACACAACTCTGTATGATAGTCCCAAACTGTCCGCTAGAGCTGTTTTACACAATAATATGTGGTGATTTAGTGAATTTGTTTAACCAGGTAGAGGGGCCTGAGAGCAGAAACATCTGCCATCGGACAGCTGAGAAACCAAGAAAACACCAACAAAGCTTTATTCTATATTTTAGCTTGAGACTTGTTTGTAATGCATTTACAGAGGTACTGAATCTAATCCAGTTTAATCCACGTAGTCCACATTAGCGTGCACTTTCCTACCCAGAGTTAGATGAGAAGATCGATACCACTCTCATGTACTTAGCTTAGCATAATGACACCAAAAACACATCAACTTCTTTAACACTTTGTTTTTTTGTTATAATTAAACAAACAAGATATAACGTGTTAGTCAGTGAGCTTTAGAGGTGCTGGTAGGCAAATATTGTTTCGCCTCTGACAGAGCCAGGCTTGCTGTTTCCTCCTATTTCCAGTCTTTATGCTACGCTAAACTATCTGGTTGCTGGTGGTAGGTCCATATTTTTCTATCCTGGTATAAGAGGAATATCAATCTTCTTATCTCATTCTTGGCAAGAAAGCACATTTTCCAAAATGTCAAAACATTTATATAAGAAATTATGGAGCGGCATGACATCACAGAACGTCCCCAGAATAAATTAAGACGTAAATGTTGTCTCGTCAGTAGATTTATGGTTAGAAAAATCATGCATTTATCTACAGCATAATGTTTGTAAAGGGGCAGGACTCGTTTCACTTGTTTACATATCTAAACAAACATTGTAGAAAATAGATGGGATGAGATATCTTGTAGACAGACGGTTGGTTTCAAACAGCTAATCAGCAAGTTCAAGGCAATCAGGTGAAACTGGTGCTTTAGCAAATTTTCCTGGACTTGACTTTGAAGTATCAGGAGAAGGTGAACTGAAAGTGACGCAAAGGCTCAATTGTTTGAGTCTGTTTTAAAATACTGAAGTTACTGAAGTATTTCCATTTTATACTTCTATTTCCCTTCACTGCAGATGGAAATAAGAGGAATGTTTTTTCTGATAATGTTTGTGTGCTTTTACTTGCCAAAAAAACTGCAGGACTTTTAATTTGAAAAGTCCTCATTTGATTTTGTTAGATTAGTACTTGAGAGAGGATCTTGGTACTTGTCCCTCCGCTGATCTGGCTACACATACATACACACACAAGCACACACACACTCACTTCACAGTGAGTCATCAGATAGTAACTGGTTCAAGTTATTTTTGAGCATCCCCAAAGTAAACATCGTCATCATCATTAATATCCTGTCCTCTTATCTCTCCTGTCATCTTCCTGATGTTTTCAGTCTCTCTGCTTCCTTCAGACTAAAAATGGATCTGTGTTCTGCAGCCTTAAAAGGCTGAATGTCTCCTTTAACCTCTCCCTCTGTTCCTCACCCCCTCGTTCCTTCTTTTTTCCAGTTACTGACATTCTTCCCTCAATGAATTTCTTATTTGGGAGTTCCACTGAGCTTGTGCATGTGGTCGATTGCTATTTTAGCTGTTGACTTGAGCATAAAATATGGAATTCAAATTATTATGCGGTTACAGCTGCCAGTGCCTTTTAATGGTCTCATTTCTGTGTCCCCACTTTCTGTCCCTCCTCTGTAGTACATGTGGGACCACTGGGCGATGGGAATGCGAGCAGAATGCCTGCTTGATGGAGCCTGACATCATCCAGGCCGTTAACAGAGGGAACTATGGGTAAGAAGACAAACACAGAAACACATAAACACATGCACAATAAGATACTGATCACACACAGTTGATCCACATCTCATTTGTCGTTTTCTCCTCATATCTTTCAGGTGGAAGGCAGCGAACTACAGTCAGTTCTACGGCATGTCTCTAGACGAGGGGATTCGGTTCCGCCTCGGCACGCAGAGACCCTCCAGGACGATTATGAACATGAATGAGATCCAGGTACAGAACAGTCTGCATCCTTGAAAATTATTTTTTGAGGTTAACGTAACTACTCCAATGAGAAAAATCTGTGGGTGGCCAAATTCCTGAAGTCACAGGTACAAACTCAAGTGTTGACACTCTTCACTCATGTGCCCTTGAGCCAGTCATTAAATCCCTGGTTTCCTCAGTGCTACTGTTTTGTGGCTGGCCTTTGACCTTTGACCTTGCTTTTGAAAAGGTGGCTGGAAAGAACACATTTCCATACAGGGACAGGAGGAATATCATGTTACTTATTGCTGGCGGGTGTAACCTCTTAAACTCTGGGTTTAAAATTTTAAAATTCCAATTTAAAACTAATGTTCAATGCCGCAGTGTCACATACATCACTCAACATGTATTCGTTCCCAGTTAAATGACTGTATGACTGTATTTTTTTTAATAACTGCAACACAACAACATTGCAAACATTCCAGATTTCCTCTGTTTCATTTTACATACAGAACATTTTTTACAACATTCAGGCTGAAACGCTTAGGATTTACATGACAGGACATTTACAGGATTATTTATAGTCATTATACCACTCACTTTTTGACTTTGCGCTACTATATGCTTAACTATTTTAATCCACGATGGTTAATCTCTAGTTTTTGGGGGTTAAATTTCAATATAAAGATATAGCATGTAAGACAAAGACAAAGATGTCTATAAACAACTAAACTGTTGTTATATATTATGTTGAGTTGTGTATTACTTTATGCTTAATGTTTGCACCAACGTTAAAATCTTTGGATTTGAATTAAAATCCAAATCCAAAAAAGAACGGTGCATTTAATTTGGTTGCCTGCAGCTGTAAATTTGAAGAAAATCATCAGATGTCGAAGACAGCAAACGTGACATCTGCAACAGTTGACAACAACTCCCATGATCCCAAGCTTCTTCATGACTTCAAACTAGTCTTTTTCTTTTCTTCGTATGATTGAAACACTGCCAGTGGAAGAAATTACGTACTCTAGGCTACATTTTAAGAGTTAAGTTAGCCATTGACTTTTATTGAAATATAGTGTATGTACAGGATACCACTCAGAAATCACATTGTGAGCAGGACTGTGGGTGTATTGGAGGGAAAAGTTGAGAGCAGGAAGTTTTAGCGACAGGTGAGAATGCAGAGACAAAGTAACTGTCAGGGTTTTGTTGAGGTTTTTCACCTCTTTAAATGCTCCTCCTCCTGTGAGTTTTTGCGAGATGCAGGTTCAAAACTAACTACAACAAGGGAGCACTGATCAAAACGTCTTCCGCTTAATTATTGTGACTTGTATGGCTGGTATGTGTCTGCGTCTCCGTCTGGAACGCCATCCCGCTCTGATCCGCTCAGCCCTTGTTTATATTCTACCCAGACAGATTACATAAGACGGAACCAAAACATCGGATGGAGAAGATGGAGGGAAGGATGGCTGCCTGTAGAATAAAGAGCAAACCTCCATCCATCCATCCCTCCATCCATCCAGTCTCACTCCCCCCAAGCATTCCACGACTTCTTCCACCCCCAAAACGACCCTCGCAGCTCCCCCTCCTTCTTCCGCCGGCAGCATGTCCCTACCTGTGCCAGGAACCAGAGCCTCACTGCCCATTCATAAATCTCTCTTCCCTTTTTCCTGTCTGTCGGCGGACTCCTGTGTATGGGGTGGGAAAATTGGGATTCCATAAATGAATTTATTACACAACGCGTTACTCTTGCAACCATTCTTTCCCCTCTTTTATCACGCCTTCAGGTCAGCTGTTTCAGGTGTCTGTGCCGTTGCACTTTGACCTTTCACAACTACTAATCTCTGACCAGAAGCACATTCCTTAGTTATGTATCAGGTGGCTGTTTGCGCACTGAATGCCTCACAATTAGTCGAAGGAATGCAGAGAGGGAAACTCAGTGGTACAGAGGTGCTTTTCTCTGTTATCACACATAACTGGGAGATTAGGAGAGCATCCAACCAGGAGCACAGACTAATAGATGGAGTATGTTTGGCATCTGAGAAGCACCTGAGAGTGAATATTTGCACCCTATCACATCCTGGTTCGGATATCTTGAATAGAGATTGATGCCGTGGTGAGAGTTCAGTTGGTTCAAGTGACGCATTTGATTTCACACTGATGCAAGCAAATGGCCTCACGGTTTCACGGAGAGAAGCGGGATCAAAGGTTCCTGTCTGTTCTACAGCATCAGAGATTGACACTGGGCCAAATGGTCCTAATCGCCTGTGAATAAGTACTAAGTCCTTCTTCTGGAGGGTTTATTAGCAGACTTATGTAACCCGCCGTGGATCCAGACTTGTCAAAAAAAGCCGTCCGCAAGTATTTTAATTGCAGCTGTTAATTTGTGCTGTGTTTTGGGGAAACCATTAATCTGTAGGTCCACATTCGAACAAGTTGTTCAAGATTTGACTTTCTCACTCAATGAAATATATTATTGTTTTCTCAATAAGTGACCTTATTGTTTCTGGCCTGTAACAGCCGTCTCTCAATCTTTTCCTGTCTTGGTCAGATGAACATGGATCCTCAGAGTGACCGTCTGCCTCTCTACTTCAACTCAGCAGAGAAGTGGCCAGGAAAGATTCATGAGCCACTGGACCAGGGCAACTGTGCCGCATCCTGGGCGTTCTCCACTGCAGGTAGAGAAGGAACAGACGAGATGGAGAAAATGCAAATGAAATGCAGGGAATACTGAATGGGATATCACTGGGGGGATGAAAAGTTGTCGAGTGAAACAACTTTTGATGTATTTGACAAGGTACTGGCAGGTCAACACTGCAGGGTTGTTTCCAGTACATATGTTGACTTCCTTTAGGTTCTGTGGTTGAAATAAGTCGTCTTACTGTGCAGATATTTATTATTCAGCAAATCCTTTGATTGGATTAAAAAGTCATGAAGTAGCATCTATTTTGACAAGTTTTTTGTCATGACATTTACTTACTTTACTAATCTTGCCTTTCCACTTCACCAGCTGTGGCATCAGACAGAATCTCCATCCAGTCAATGGGTCACATGACTCCTCAACTGTCCCCCCAAAATCTCATTTCCTGTGACACGCGTAACCAGGGAGGCTGCGCTGGGGGACGCATCGACGGAGCGTGGTGGTACCTCCGCCGCAGAGGGTAAAGACTCAATCGCACATGAACTAAAAAAAACACAAAAGAGTGTTCGGGTGGTTATTTGATGACACCTTTATACCTCTCCTCTCGTTTCACAGAGTGGTGACGGAGGAGTGTTATCCGTACCGACCCCCGCAGCAAACACCAGCCGAGGTGGGCCGCTGTATGATGCAGAGTCGCTCGATTGGCCGGGGGAAGAGGCAGGCCACGCAGCGCTGCCCCAACACACACAACTACCAAAATGACATCTACCAGTCCACACCGCCCTACAGGCTTTCATCCAATGTAAGCCAAACAAAAACACACAAACACATGCATGCGCACCCATCCTCCATCAGTTCAACACCTGCCAGTTTTCTAAAGAGTACCCAAAGATAATCCTTGAGTAAAAGTAAAGATATTGTGCAGGACATGTTATTACATCTCCAGTAAACATCTTTGATCGGCTCTCTGTACCTTTTTTAGGACTTACTTGTGCTGCAGCAGACTATAATCTCTCTCACGTGTCTATTACAGTATGTGTTTTTGCACACTGTCCTCATGCATACTCGACTCCGCTGTGAATGAACATGGGAATGTACAGGATTAGGTGCTCGACGGCACTCTTCACTGACTCAGTGAAGGGTGGGAAGTTTTACTTTTACCTGCTGACTTTCATGGTCCAGGCAGTCGGATTCCAGTTGATATAACACAGGATTAAAATATGATTGTTTGTAGGGTTAGATTAGTTTGGATCAAAGTAAATTAGATATGCAGGCCATTAACAGACTGCACTTTGGATAGCATCATCCAGAATAATATCTGGAATTCGATATCTGTGTTTACCTGCTAATATCAAATTACTCGACTCTTTCTGCATGTCATCTATTCATGCTTAGAGAGATGAGTAAATCAGAATCAGTCGATATGAGATTGTAGAGAAACAACTGTGCAGTATCATGAAAGACATTAGTGTGAATCATGAATCATTTACATGGTATTTTTCTAGTAAGTAAATAAATCAATTACTAAACGGTAAACAGTACTTGGTCGATATTAAAGGCACAGTTGCAAGTAAGTGTGCGAGAAGTGTAAAGCTAATTTGGCAGTTTCAAAAACTGGATAATCTAAAGTCCACTTCGTGCAGAGATCACCTCTGCCCTTTCTTATTAGCACGCAGTATCATGTAGCATCTACTGAAACTGCTTCCAGAAGCTGTCTCTGCATGACAGGCCAATTCAGAGTCAACCACTGAGCTGCAGCCTTTATCGGCCAGCATCCATCAATGCTAAATGACGGCTACTGCCTCTCGGAATCATTACAGCCTGTTGTTTCTGTCTCCCGATGGCCTGTGAAGTCAATAAGCCAAGCATTAAGGCCAGGCGGCCCTGCTGGACTCAATCTTGTTATCTGACTTTTAACAACCAGGGGAGGGCTTGTTTTCATCCTCTCCATTTCACTGACATGTAATGATCTCTCTGTCCGTCTCTCTCACTTCTGTTCTGTCTATCGTCTCTCTCAGGATAAGGAGATCATGAAGGAGATTATGGATAACGGCCCTGTGCAAGGTAAGGCAAACTTATTTTATAAATAAGTGTCAATATTTTGCTCCCAAGTGATTGTTAAGTCCTAAAAATCTCCCAAGGGACACGCAAATCAGACACACATGCACCTCGAAGCCTCGTGTAGGGTATCCGACCTCGGATGATGTCATGTTTGACCCTGTCATCCTGATGGTTTTGCCCCGGGGTTCAACTGTGACCTCAGTCACCTGGTCAGAAATGATGGGCCATTATGTCAGTGTGGTTGGAATGACCTTCCTTTACAAGCCCGCCGCACTGTCTGGTGCCCATCTGGACCATTGTCAAGTACACTTGAATAGAGGAGTCACATGTAGGTCTGTGTGTAGGTGCGTGTGTGTTGGTGTGTGTCTGTGTGTGCGTGTGTGTGTGTGTGTGTTCTCTAGGAGCTCTTGTTTTATTGTTTAGCAGTCCAGGAGAACCTATTGGCTTCATGTCAAGTTTCCTTTTTGAGTTCCCCTCTGACACAAAGGCATAGAGGGGTTTGTGTGTGTGTGTGTGTGTGTGTGTGTGTGCGTGCGTGTGTGTGTGTGTGTGTGTGCGCGTGTGTTTGAGTTCGGGGGGGGGTGTGTGCACATAATGTTCAGAGCTAGAGAATGA
>OMLP01033797.1:0-20701 GCA_900302685.1 Spondyliosoma cantharus
GTGAGTGAGCAGTCCTGCCCGCCGCCACAAACCCGGCGGAGATCGGAGAGGAAGGAGCGCACTGCCGGAGCTGCCGGGAGAGGCGACGCACAGAGCGAGAGAGAGAAAGAGAGAGAGAGAGAGAGAGACATACACTGAGCGTGACGGAGAGAGAGAGAGAGAGAGAGGGAGGCATAGAGGAGCGTGTTTCGGAGAAGAAACGCACAGTACGCAGGAGGAGAGCGGAGAGGCTGCACGCTTTGGTTTTTCGTCTCCCGAGCGGTTTTTACGCACGCACGCACGCCGGAGCTCGTCTCCTCTCCTGGAGATCCGCCGTTATCTTTTTGCGCAAGAACGGGAGTGTTACCGGGACAGTGTATTCAGAGGAGAACACCCCGATGGGAAAATATGTTTTTTCTGTCTTAACCACACGTGCTTTTACCAAGTAGACGCGCAGTTTGGGGGAAGAGAGCCAGAGCGAAAGATTTGGAGATATTTTATCGAGACGAGGAGGAAACACTCTGTGTGACTTTTTCCAGTTTGTTTGTTTTTTTCTCCAAACTTGCCGGCACATTTTTTATTTAGCTGATTTCTGTTGAGTCAGCAGGTGTTTTTTTTTTTTTTAGTTTTTTTTTTTACCTTGTTTGAATGTTACGATTTCGTCTTTCAGACGCTGTGTAGACGAGGTTTGATATCTGAGACTGACAGGAGGACACAGCGCTGCCGACTGCGCGCACCGCGATGGATTTTGAGGGTTTAAAACGTGTTTAGAGTAAAAAAAAAAGAAAAGAAAAGAAAAAGAAACGTGCTGATTTAAGATCAGTTTGCGTAGATTACATTTGTTTCCTCAAAAGAAGAAGAAGAAGAAGAAGCAGCACACAGTGATAAAGCTGAACAGTGCCAAACCAGCGCGATATTCCTGGAGAGCCCGGTGAACGCAACCCGGCGTTCGTGGCGGATTTTGGGCACTACTTGAGTTGCGCTTCAAAGAAACAGAGAACTGTGGAAAAAAAAAGGAGATTAGAAGGGGACTTTGGACTCAGATATACATCACAAAGGAGGAGAGAGAAAAACAAAAGGCGTCATTTCTCCACACCCGAGGGGAGAAGATGGATTTACTCGTTTGGCTTTGTGGATGTTTACTGGCTTTTCTCTCGCCTTCAGCGGTCAGAGCAGAGGAAGGAGGTAAGTTTGACACTTTCGCTCAAAGCAGTCACACCACAGTGTTAAAGAGAAATTAACCCGCTCTCTTTTTGAGGGTGAGATTAACATCACAAGCATGGGGTCAGTAAAACGCAGCAGAGATGTAAGGGGGGGGTGAGTGGCGCTTTCGTGTCCAACAAAACGCGCAAAGGATGAGAAAAAAATATTTTTGTGCCTCTTTCAAATAATGCGTAAACGTCAGAGGGCTGAGGGACGCGGACCAGTTGGGTTGCAGCGCGTTGAGCCGTCTCAGAGGTGAAGAGGTGCGTGTGTGGGGGGGAATAAAGTGGAGAAACGGCTTGAAATGAGCCACAAACACAAATAAAAATCTGCTGTTTTTCTAAAAACGCGATTAAGACTTCTGCGTAAACGGTTAATGCAACTTTCCAACAACGCGATCTGACCGCGCAGTCTCCCTCCACTGCAGCTCCGCTCCGTCCTGAACGACGTGGACTCGGTATCAGCATCGATTTTTGTCGTCCTGACAAACATCTGAACCACACACCGTGGATTTTACGCTGCAGCTTCATCGATGACCGATCTCTGGAGAGCTGTTCAATAATGAAACATCGCTGTAATGCTCCTGTCGGGACTAATGTCGGTGCCAGAGGTCTGTCGGGTCAGCAGCTCGATGGGCTTTATAGCGACTTAATCGCGCTTGTTTCATCTCATAACGTGTCGCTGTGATGCAGTCTTAGAATATTCCTTGAGAGATTTTTTATTTTTATTTTTTTTACATCAAGGATGGCAGATGCACGCAGCAGGGTTTCCTTTATGTTGGAGTTCTGTGGCGCTGAGTCTGTCCGGGTTGCTGTCTCCGCTCCAGACGCACAGAGGTCCGGAGGTCTGTCACTTGCCCCCCTTCAGTCCGTGCGCGCTTTAGAGCGACAGCTGCATTCATCCATCAGCGGTTTACGCAGAGCATCCGATGTGAGAAACGCTCCAAACTCTCACATTTACGTTCAGTTACAGGTGGCAAAGCGTAAACGCGCGCCGGTCCGACGCGTTAAAAGGAGGTTTCCTGTACGTTTGAGCCACGTATAGAACGAACTTTACGCACAGGCACGCCGATTGGACGAGACTTTTATTCTGATTTTCTTAAACGAACCCATCTGCGGCGACACCAGGTTGCCGGATCAATGCTTCAATTAGCTGTTAAGTGGCCACAGGTGTGCGTTTTTGGATAACTTAAAGTATCACAGCCAATTAAAACCAGTAACAGTCGTTTTATTCTCACAATTATCTTTAAAAAAAACAAACAAAAACAGCCAATATACAGTTGAGCTCCACTTTACGTCATGAATTCAGAAGCAAAAACTGTTCCTGTCTGCTTAATCATGGGGCTGCTGATCATTTTGTTCCGCCACAGACACACTCTCGCTGTCTTCAATGGTTTCTCAGAGCTGCCTCTGGAAAAGACCCAGATCTTGGCAAGAGTTTTCTGTGTGTAAAATCTCACCTCAAGGCTCAATTTCTGCTCTGACACACATTTGTGTGTGTAAATGGGGCGAGCTTGAGGAGGGTTAGCTGCGGAGAAGTTGTTTGCATTCTCAATTTTATTGATTTAGAGCTTATTCGGGAGGCCAGCCCGGGCTTTTGCAGATCTCGTGACTCGGATTGAGTGGCTGCGGCTGCCAAATGTTGTTTGTGGGGAGGAACAGTGAGCAGAGAGCACGGTGGAGGCTTTCTTTACATCCTGTTTCACCTCTGATGGGAGGACATACGTGCCATGGAAGAAAACTGCAGTGTGTGGGAGACTTCATGTGAATTCTGAGAGTCAACCGATGCCCCTGTGGCTCTTCGAAATGTTGAGATTGTCCTGAATGGCCTTTGTTTTTCATTTACCACCAAAGAAGGAAGTGTGTGGTCCTTGGTACTGCAAAGCGGAAGTGGTGGCGAGTAGGAGAGTCTAATTTTGACAGCAGGGACCAGGTTTCCGTCTTCTCGCAGCAGTCATCATTAGCTTTTTTTTTAAACCATGACCACAATCTTTCCAAGAAGAGTTCTTCTTCTATCTGTGACCGTCAGTTTCCTTTTCTATAAAAAGCTAATTTGTGCCAACAGCCCAAACTACTTTTTCTCGTGTAAAAACCTGCCATCTTCCTCAAAACCTTCCCTTTTCTGGGGACCTCCCCTTTGAGATCTCTCTCCTGGTACCCAGAGAGCCACCGCGGCGCACACTCACACTCTCAGCAGCGAGCAGCGCAGGATGAAGCTTCCTCAGCAGTAAACTTTCTACAGATGCCTCTTGCTCGGTTGTCTCCGGAGAGAGACGAGCGAGGAGAGCGTTAGTGTGACTCAGAAGAAGTGTGTATAGATAGAGACAGGAGGGAGGAGATGGAAGGAAAAGAAGAGGTGAGGGGGGGGGGAAGTAACAGAGACCGAATCAGGCAGGAGGGAAGCTGCAGAAAAAGAAGTGAACGAAACGGAAGAATGATTCCTAGCCTCGCTGTTTGATCCTGTTTCTTCATTCCGTTTGATCACAGCTGTGCCTGGAAGGGAGATAAACGGACATAATTGGCCACTCAAGACCAGCTGTCTGCCTCCATAGTGTCTCTGCTGAAATATTCTGGATGATGAAACAGGCTCGCTCGGTGCCCAGTGCGAGGAGAGAGCCGGCAGTGGGGTGAAATGCCCCACAGGTATCCGCCGAGGACAGGGGGGTTCATCAGACGGCTGTCGATGGCTCACACCGAACCGATGCGATTGTAGAGGTCTGAATCAGAGAGGAGGACTTTTCTCGGGTAAAAGGAAAAAAAAAAGTCCACAGCGTGAAGGGAAATAAACAAGTCTGGCTTTCAGCTGTCAAGGCTTTTCTGCTAATGTGCACCATGTATCCTCAGTGTGATCTGGGCTTCCCAACGCATTAGTATTTTCTAGCCTGGAGCTTCCAGCGGTGGCCGGCCTGTAATAATTAAATGTAACATTGGTGTGGGGGGCATAATGCTTCGTAAGCTCCAATGGCGAGTCAATAAAACAAACCACCCATGTCATTTGTTCACACAATGGGGTTATACCCCGCTTTAACTCAGCACATAATGAATTGACTCGCGGGCCGCTAACACAGTGATCTTGTGTAATGACTCTGCACAGAGAACAATCAGTCGTTAGCCTGAATTATTAGACTATGTCTATAAATATTCATTTGAATGTGTTTCCGTGGATAATTACTCAGACTGGCAAAGGCTGGAAATACATTACATACATACATTAATGTCTCTGAAATCTGACAACAACCCAAATCTGGGACAAAAAGTCTGTTTTCGTGCGACGGTGCTGAGAGGAATCTTTGACATCGTCTCTACTTAACTTCAAAAATTGAGATTTCTGTTCTGCCCCGTAGATCGTGACGCATTCTAGCTCTCTTGTTGATTCGGGAGCCTTTGTCGGAAAACAAGTCTGAAACAATGACCGGTGCCAGCTGACTGCCACAGTCTGATGAGTGGCACAGTGTGTTAAACGCTGGTTATTTAAGCTGCTGTTACGAGTCTTTGTTGAGGCCGCTTGTCCTTTTTTTTTTTTTTTCCCTGTGGTATTTTTCATCCAGTTCGGGGTCGCAGACAGAGCAGAGACAGTGACGGAGGTTAACCTCCACTTTAGCGTGTGCAGTCGACATCAAACACATCCCTGTGACGAGAGCCTCGGCTGCTTTTCTTTACCGCCTCAGGATGATTAAAAAAAAACTTTGACTTCTGAAAACTACCGTCAATAAAAATGCGGGACATCTTCTCAATATGTGGGACACCCGCTCACCCTGTCCACACGTGTTTGTCCGTGTCTTCACCATATTGTCTCGGCCTGTTATTGCTGCTGCTGCTGCTGCTTTATTTCCCTGCTACAAAAAAAAAAAGGCCCCGAGAACGCTTCACCAATATGAGCTTCTTGTGAACTTTCATCCCAAGAATGAAGTAATAAAAAAGAGAGGGAGCGGAGAGAGAGGGAGCGAGGAAATATGAGTGTTTTGTAGTGAAGAAGAGAGGGGGAGAGAGGGAGAGAGGGAGCATGAGAGGGCATTAGTGAAATAAGGGGCGAGCAGCAGAGTGTGAAGCAGTAGTTGAGTGGAGCCACCTGCAGCAAAGCGAGCCAGATTTATTCCTCCTCTCTGTCGAGGCACTGGAGGGTCTCTGGCCCAAAGTGAAGCACGTTAATAAGAAATACACTGATTGTGATACAGATGTGGAAAAAGACGATGATTAGCTTCCGAACGGCGGCCATGTTATTAAAGCAAGAGGTTCAAACCAGTCGCACGAAGGAGGTCATGCAATTTAAAATGATCCGCGACAAGTGATTATGCTAATCGGAGGCAGGTGACACAGGTGGTGCAGACTTTTTTTTCCTCAAAAACTGATTTCGTTTTAATTATCGTGCAGGTAACAGGTGTTTACCACCAGGTTTCAGGATTGAGAGCTAACCAGTACCCAGCTACTAAATTCGGAACTGCCGTCTTTCGAGTCGTTTCTCGATAAAAGAGCGCGTTTTAATGAGCGACGAGAACATTGGTCTTCCCGTCATTAGAATAATAGTGGTTTAACAGCGGACGCTGGTCCGCTGACATCAACAACCCAGTTTGCGGCGAGCGAATAAACATTAAGCTAATTAACCTTCAGCGCAGACTCCCCCACTCTCTCTCTTTGTCTCTCTCTCTCGTTTCTAAAAGGGAAAGGACAATTAGTGGGTCCAGCAGGATGTTCTAATTACAGTTATCATGTCATTAGTAAACTGTTAGTATTCTAGTGTCTTCATTGGCCATCGGTAATGACTGGAGTAATTAGAGAGGATGGGGGAGATCAGCGTGTGTGTCAGTGCGAGTGTGTTGTACACTTGTGGAGAACAAATGTCCTCGGAGAGGAAGGGGAGATCATGGAAATCCTTCAAATGAGAACATTTGCCCGTCCTCACTCCTTTTTTTTTTTTTAAATTCAAAGAAAAACGTGTGTGTGTGTGCCTTCTGTGTCCTCGGCGGTCCCTCCGGAGCGGTGCCGTGCGAGGCCACAGGTTGTTTTCCTTTTCCTCTCTGCCTTCACGCTGAATCATCCAGTTGTTTTTCCTCTTTTCATGCCACTTCACCTCTCCTTTAATGGCACTCTCTGTCTCTTTCTCCACGCCGCCCCTCTTGTCTGTGTTTTCTCCCTCGCTCCGATTAAGAAACCTCCCTCGCCCTCTTCTCGCCCCACTTTGCCACGGTGGGAAATCTTTTCACTCTTTCAGCCACTCTTTTCTCTCCGACTCTGTCAATCTGAGGTTTTTCTCGTCCCCCGGCTCGCTCTGCCTGGACAAGAGTGAAGCTCAACAGTTGGAAATCCAATCACGTGGCTCGTGAGAGTGACGTCAGTCCTAAAATGCGGGTCTTCCTGCTGCTTAGTATGTCAATCCTGCCACTAGGGGTCTCTCAATCACAATATTGGAGTAAAAGACGCAGTTTAACGACGTTGTGAAGTAGCGCGGGATCATGGGAGTTGTTGAGAGTTTTCCTCACAATACGTCCGTTGACTTCATTTTACGCTTTCTGACGCATCATCTAATGTTTCCAAACACCTTGAGTAAAATTACGGATTCTTCTGGAAACATTTGGGATAAAAGGTAAATATACGACAAAGGTGAAGTCTAAAGTAATCGATGAACACAAATTCTCTACATAGTGAACTCTTCAGTGTATTACGATGACCAATAACAGGCTCCAGAGTTAGGAGACAGAGCTTTTGGTTTTATAAGTAACAGATAGGTTGACAGGAACCTACCGTACCAGTGCCCGTGTTTATTTAGCCTCTATTTAGACAGAGTAGATCGGCCTGTTAACTGGAACGGCAACAGCCCAAAACGTCTCTTTATTTTAAGTTCTGCTGTTATCCGGAATATCTTCAGAGTCGACCTTTGCACTTGACCCCATGTTCAATGGTACGAGTAAAGGTAAACTTGAACAGGAATGCGTAAACACAATGTCAGTTTATGTTAGTTAGACAAGATACTAACAGGAGGTCCATCTGCTCTACAGATAAATACAGATAAGATACGTTTTCGCCCCAAAGAACTACTTTCTCAAGCAACCTGAGAGGTTCTGAAGATCAACAAAGATCGGGTAATGATGAGCGACGGTCCAGTCCGTCATTTCCTTTCTTTTGCACCTCTGTGATGATGAGTTGAAGCCAAATTGGCTGAAATAAAATGCTGTGAGCGCTCGACCGATCAGATGTGGTCGGCGCTCCGGGCCCCGACCTCAAAGCTCCTGTGCTTTTAGGAAAGTACTACCCACCGAGCAGGAACTTCTAGGGGGGTAAAATGATGTCCCCAAAACTTAATTTGGTCTGGACCCTGTGGTGGAAAGGCACTGAGTTCGTCCAAAGGTGTCCAATCCCTGGGGAAAGTTCCTGCGGTTAATTGGGCTATTGTCCAAAAATGGTTGTTTCTCTGGAGCGATGCCGTACAAGAACCGTTTTTGGTTCCACAAACCTTTTCGCAAGAGGCTCTTTAAAGAACCCCAACGGTGCTTTGAATAGCCATCAAATAATTGTTTTTATTAAGTAATTAGTGATGAGGAACCCA
The DNA here is from genome assembly GCA_900302685.1 of Spondyliosoma cantharus. NCBI lineage: Eukaryota > Metazoa > Chordata > Actinopteri > Spariformes > Sparidae > Spondyliosoma > Spondyliosoma cantharus. The sequence continues at coordinate 7,723 of OMLP01033797.1, forward strand.
AGAGCCTTCTGAAGAACCGTTAAAGAACCGTTCATCCACCACGACCGGCTCCATCTTCAGACTCACTTTATAGTTGCAAGGATTTTCTCGGAGCAACAATATTTCTGATATTGTCGGAACAACACCAACAATCGTTGGCCAGATAAACCTCAGAAAACACCTTGATTTGTCTTGATTTTGTCTTTTTGTAATTTGGAGAGCGTGATGGATCGTTTACATTTATATTTCCATTTATCGTCATCGAGGATGTTGACCATCGGAGCGTTAGTTGTCCAAAACCAGCTCATGTAACCTCAAACTCTTTCTCTCTCTCGTCATTCTCGAACATTGCATCTCCCTCTTTCTGTTCACGCTCCTCTCCTTCAGTCGTCTCTTCAGCTCCTCTCTCTCTCTCTCTTCTCTCTGTTATTGATCTTAAATCTTTTACAGAATCTTTCCCTTTTTTTTTTTTTACTTTGTCATACTCTCGCTCCGCTCTCCAAAGCCCCTCGGATCAGCCGAGCGTCTCCTCTCCTGAGTCGAGAAGCTTGTTCTCATGTCAGTTCTTTTTCCGTATCACACGCTCATCCTTCTTTTATTTATTTTTACGAGTCCTCGTCTCTCTCCTCTCCGATTTCCCATCGCCCTGTTTGTTCCTCCGGATCCTTTGTAGTCCTCCGCCGCTCCAATCCCTCCGCTTTACACACACGCAAACACACACTCACGCACACTCTTTTTTTTTCTCTCTGTAGTTTTCCACCGTGGCTTAATGCAGGGCACCTGGAGAAAAAGCACAACCCCACCTGTTTGTGTGTCTCTGTGTGTGCGTGCGTGTGCGTGTGTGTGAGTGTGTGCGTGTGTGTGTGTGTGTGTGTGTGTGTGTGTGTGTGAGGGTTGTACTTTCTGTCCAGTGAGCTTTTTCTGAGCTGCTGACTTTCTCTTTTCAGATGATGAGAGACAGATGTTCTGGCGCTACTCTCTTTCTTTTTCTTTCTTTCTTACGTCCTGCTCTGCCTCCTTCTCCCTTTCTCTCTCTCTCTCCCTCTCTCTCTCTCTCTTTCCTCCATCGTTCTGTCCATTCCTGAGGTTTCCCAGGTTGGACTAAAAGCACCTTGGTGTGGGTCCAAAAAAGACATTTCAGCCTGTTATTTTCAGAGTTCCTTATATTCCCAGAGTCTCACAAAAGATTTTTACAGTCGCCGTTAAAGGTGCTCGAAGTGTGTCGCGAGTGCTCGACTAAAAAATGCGTTGCAAACATTATACATAAATAAAAACACGAAAATCAATGGTGAGATTAGTATTTTATTCCCTCAGGCTTTGATGCAAATGATCAGAGTTTATTGATTGTTAAATTCAGGGATCTGTTTCCAACAAGGTCGGAAGTAATGAGAGTGTGAGACTCACTGCGCCATTTTTTTTTTTTTTTTTTTTTTTGGGGGGCCAGCGTATGTGGGTAATAGCCTCGCTCTTAAAACGTCGCCTGGTTAGCTGGGTCAAACACTTTCATGCGCAAACACTCACTAAATCATTTAATGCTATCATTATGGTCCGCGGCCAAAGGAAATAAATTCCGACTACGGTCCAGCACATTAGCGAAGTTCTCGCCGGCTAGCAAATCGATTGCGACAGGGCTGAGAAAGTCTCTCTTCGGAGCCAGACTCGGAGGGAACATGAATGTGTAAGAGAGCTCAGAAAAATCAAGGTCAGAAAATTTGCATTTGGGGCCAACAAACAAGGATTTAGTTCAGTTTTGTGTTTTCCTTCATGTTCGGGACTGTTTCGTTCCTCTCTGGTGCGGTGCCCTGCAGTTCTGTTTTCAGCTTCTCCTACATTTCTTTATGGCTGCCTCAGTGTGTGTGTGTGTGTGTGTGTGTGTGTGTGTGTGTGGAGGTCTGCGCATGTGAGGAGGGCGAAAGTTGCTGAATAGGTGTTATCAGGATGCAATACTTAACGTGGCGGAGAGCCATAAATAATGCAGTGTCCTGTCTTATATCCCTGCTTGTCTGCTTAGCACCGTTTACTGCTGCTTATTCTGTGTGTGTGTGTGTGTGTGTGTGTGTGTGTGTGGTCTGAGTACAGTGGTGTCTAAGCCAGAGGAGGGATGAAACCACGTTCAGCGGTTTGTGTGTTTGTTGTGTACGTGCGGTCTAAATAAATACGACGTCTATCTGAAGATCACACATGCTGATGTGGTCGAGAAGAGAGAAGCTGTCTCGTGTGAAGTCAAGAGGAGGGAAGTGTTTGTGTCTTCAGTGAGGGACGAACACTCAAAGACACACAGTGAAATGTCCTTTTACGGCTTTTATTCTGCTATGGAACCTCCCCTAACTTCCTATTGTACCTCAACATTTACTTTATCGTGTGAGTTATTAAGTTTTATTGTATTTTTCTATTTATAGTCTTGCCTTCAACTTTCGGATTCCCTTCTCTGTATATTTATATTTTTCTATTATGCCGTTTATGTACCAAATCGGGCAACTTTAACCCGTCTGCCTTAACTTGAAAGCATGTTGGTTAAACTTTTATTCTTTTTAAATGTGCTATACAAACAAACTGAGGAAACGTGGACATTTCTGTGAGCCACTTTCTGTTTCAGTATGATTTTCGTGGATCATCTTATTTCCTCATCGGCTTTGACAACATTTGGACTCGCTGACTTTTAGCTGATACGTGGGAATGCAGGGTTTTTTTTTAACCTGTTTGCTAATTCTTGACATGAATTCGGGATTTTCCCCCAGCTCAGCATCTCCTCACGCACACAGACGTTACACTTTCCTCCCAGCATCTAGGCCATTGCCGCTGTGGTGCGGAATACAAATCAGCATGGCTATAGATTTACTTTTGGAAGCTGCGTTTCACAGTTTTTTTTTGTTTTTTTTTAAAGTTTCACTTCTCCACTATACCGGTCTATTACTGCAGGAACTCTATAATGACTCACACTCTGCGCACAAGAACCAGATAAACAATGTCAAACTCATGCAGGAGGATGTGATGTCACCCGTGCACTCATCCCCATCGCAGCATGTGTCACTTCCTTTCCTTGTTCGGCTGCGATAATGGTAGAATGACTTATGTGTGCACATCCCGATATGAATACACCCTCGAAGCGGAGCAGACACTTTACTTTACGCGCACACAGCGTCTGCCTCTTCATCACGCCGGCCTTATTCATCAGACGCTGGGAGGTGGTGTCCTCGTCGGCTGCAGGCCAGAGGTGAAGAGAGGAGACGAACGGTGGTGGCGGTGGTTAGACTGAGGTGATAAAAGACAAAGATTTAGATTAAGATTAAGATTTAGATTAACGATGTGTTTAACGGCGCGAGATTGACATTTAGATTGCGTGTTCATGTGCACCGCTCGGTTGACGAGATGCCCGATTGAAGTTTAAAAGCATACACGAAGCAAAGATTAAAGTAGTCATCTGTCAAAAAGAATGAACCTTGATTGTCTCCTTCACGGTCTCTTTGGGGACCGGATCTAATGAAAACACATTTTGTGCTCTTCTCATTTCAAGACCCACCGCAACAACAACAACCGAGTTTGTGTTACGAGTCCCAAGCAATCGCTTATTAATCGACTTCATTCCTCTAACAACCCTCGCATGTTTCCCCCCCCCCCTCGCATCGCCTCTGCATAACCCAGAGTTCTTCGTGAGAGACAGTTAGCTAAGCGCTGAGCTAAAAGTGGTGTTTGGCTGATGGTGCTGTGAGATTCCAGAGTGGTTAAACACTAATCCAGGTGGTGCTGAGATGAAATGCGTCTGGCCGGGTTACATAGGCCCCTGTAACTCTACTCCTGTATTACTGTATGTCACCAGGGAGATTGGAAACAGATAGGAGGAGATAGGCAAGAGGACTAGTTGGCTCGCGGCGCGGCGGAGGGAGGGGAGACGGACGGAGGCAGAGGGATCGGGGAGGGAGGGAGAGAGAGAGAGAGAGGGGAGAAAGCGGGGCGATCGCTAATTGTTTGCAGACAGTGTGAGGTAGACACCAGATATAGACGCCAAAGTGTCAATCACTTTGTGGGAAGATCTGACCTCCATTTCCAATCTCTCGAGCGCACGTGAATCAGCCCATTCGAAGCGGCGAAAGACAAAACTTGGGGGAGATCGGGGGACGTTTGAGAAGCTGCGAGTTTGTTTTTCCCCCTTCTCAGAACTGAATTTAATCTGAAGACGGCGTCCGTTAAAGTGTTTATGCCGTGCGTGCGCGTTAATGTTTGCTGTGTGACTCCTCTCAGATTAGGTCTACAGTAGCAGGTCTATTTAAAGCCTCGAGATATGTTGTATTCTGCTGAGTAGTTTGACTTGGCTATGTCACCCCACTCAGCACAGGGGCAATAAATAAAAAAAACGTCACTGTGCAGACCGACAAGTTACACAACGTCTTCAACGTCTTTTTTTTTTTTGCACGTTCGGCTCCGATCGAAACAATAATACAAGACCGTCAGGAGCTTCTTGGAGAGTTTGTTTTTCCCTCTCATAAACAGGAAATTATCTCAGGGGTTTGCTCACCGGCCAAATACTTCCCAGCGAAGCAGCCGACACTCGCAGATGCTGTTTTTTATTAGCATAACCTGCTCCGCTGTGGCCCTCGTCTTACCCCAAATATTTGTTGAAAAATCAATCTGCTCCGGTCCTAATGTGCAGCGTAATCACAGTTTGGTGTGCCTTGGATAAAGAAAGCAGTCCTTTCAAAATAATAGCCAAACACCAAGCACTAGTTTTTAGTTTTCAGCACTTAAGATACTTACTAGTTCAAAACAAGTCACTTGTCGGCGAGAATTAGTATAAATAAGTCTTTAGGTTCAATTTAGGCATAAAAAACACTAAGTTAGGGTTAGTAGAAGACACTTTTTAGCTTAAAACACCTGGTTTTGTTTCCCCAACAAGGCTGTAAATGTCCACACTTCTTTACATTAATTTCTCTATTTTGTCGCCACTAATACGGCTGGAAATTGCCCCCAGGTCGCCTTAAAAATATCCAGTTGGTTTCACACTTACACATGTTGAAACAGTCCCCTTAAATTAAATCGAGCCTCATCCACCATCAAACTCGAAAGTCCTGTATGACTCTAAACTTTAAACCACTGCTTAACCATAATTTCAGCCAACCAGGTGTAGGATCAGCATCAGATTGTCATCACTCGTAGATACAAGCCACCTAAATACACCTGATTCTTTTTTTTCATCCAGATACATTTATTATTCCCTGAGACAGAAGCATGCCTGATTTTGCAATGTTGAAGAGAGTGAGAAATGATTCCCGGATCGGTCCGTTTATCCAGATCCACATCAAAAGCTAACTGGGGGTCAATTCTGGGCCGAGACCCATCATCCGTCCAAGTTTCATGGATGTACGTTCAGTAGTTTTTGTGAGATTCTGACGACAAACCAACCAACCAACAAGCAAACGCGACGCGAGTGGAAAAATAATCTCCTCGATGGATTTAATGAAAACACTCACATTAGTTGCAGCTTTAGTTAAATGAGACATTAGTTCTTGATTCCTTTCTGGCAGATTGTGGCTCATACTGTCCTTTTATACTGGAAGTGCTTTGACTCCACAATGACTGTATTCAGTATAACCACCGTGATGGTTTAACTTAAGTTTATGGGCTGTTAAACAATGAAGAAGTTGAGCTCATGTAGAACGTCTGCACAGTCCATCAAACAGCCCAGGCATGACGTACAATAGACGCCACAGACGTAATACAGTAGAGTCGTGTGTGTGTTATGCCGTCGGGTGTCAGAGATACATATGAGTTACCCATCAATGTCAGGGTACATCTGCGGCGGTGAATGAGCGGCATTGTCCGCGACACAGCGCAGACGTATGACCGCCGACAAGTGGATCCGCTCTTTGACAGTAACTGTGGCATCTGGAGGCCTCGTCCACTCTGTGTGTGTGTGTGTGTGTTTCGTCTCCGTGGGTCAGAATGGGGTCTTTGTGTGTCATGATGCAGAGTTGACCTGTGACATCACACATCCACACGGACACGTTCACACACACCTCTTTGTTTCTCATATCCTGTCTCTGCAAACACAACTCTTATCCGCATTTTTATCAGTTTGGTACACTTCAGAATCATGAATGTTGATGTCTAAGGAGACAAATCGAGGCCAAAAGGTTTGTTGATTTAAAAAATAAAGAAAAGTAACTGAAAAGATAAAACTTGAAAGTGGAAAAATAAGATTGGAAATATGAAAATAAATTGAAAAAACTTACCTACACTTAACTTATATATTAGAGCAAAGTTTGAACTTTGGGGCTTCAACTAATGATTGTTTTATTGTTGTCTAATCAGACGATCTATTAACCGATTAGTTGTGTAGTCTATTTAATGAGTCCAATTAAGCCCAATAGGACGTCCTAAAACTTCTTGTTTTGCCTGCAACCCCAAATATATCCAGTGTACGTTCATGTAGGAGCAAATAAACCAGAAAATAGCCAAATTCAAAAAGCTACATCACAGAATTTTTACTCCAACCGGTGAATCACTTATCAAAATAGTTGGTGATTAATTTCATAGTTGTCAACTACGGTAATCGACGAATCGTTGCGGCTCTAGTTAAAGGTGCAGGATATAAACATTGGTCGTGTGTTGAATTCAAACAGATGTCGGGTAGCATATCACCAGAGTAACAGCTACCTGCTGCTAACTGTGGTGGGTGCCATTAGCTCGTTAGCTCAGCTAGACATGAGATTAGCAGCTGTATATACCCATATCACAATGGACCAAATCCACAGAAAATGTACGTGTTTCTGCGTCAACTTGACTTTTTTAATCTTGTATTTAAGCTGATTTCACTTTCTCTCTCTCTCCACGCAGCGTCTGAGCCATGCGGCGGCTATTACGATGCCAGCAAAGCCGGCTACATCACCACCCCGGGCTACCCACTGGAGTACCCTCCTCACCAGAACTGCCGCTGGGTCATCACGGCGCCTGAGCCCTTGCAACGCATCGTCCTCAACTTCAACCCGCATTTTGAGATCGAGAAACTGGACTGCAGGTAAAGACGGGATGGATGGTTGTTATGTGAAGATTAAAACCCCTCGAGGAGGTTTTAGTAAAGGAAGGATGAGAAATGAGGAGAAGTTTTTGCCTTTGGAGTTTCTGCCTCCTCCAGCTTGTGCGAGAGTTGTTTTGTGTATTTGGTGAACTTCAGCCCACTCTCCTCCTGTTTCTCTGGCTTAAACCATCCCATAATAATCACACAGGGACCTCCCTCTGTCCCTTGTCTCTAATTATCAAAGTCTAATTACAACACATTCACTGTTCCAGGATGGTTTTCACACTTAGGAGGAATTAACACAGATTGGAGGATTTGGTGTCCGTCATTGTTATTTGGCTGTTTGGCTGTTGGCGGCGTGGTGAGACCGAAAGAAAAGGCCGACAGTTCTGCAGCGTGAAATAAAAATACAGCACGCAGAGAGAGGGGAGGACAGAACGGCATGCTGGGACTTCACGGAGAATGCTTGCAGAGAGGATTGAAACTGGTTAAGAAGCAAAAAAAAACACATTTAAGATAACCGCAGGAGTGATGGAAGAGCAGACAGAAAGTTTAGGTTACATAAATGTTAGATAATAAGAAGTTATATAAACTGTAGCCTTTATTAAAGGAGCAATATGTGAGAGTTTTAGTCGGAAAACATAAAAAAATTCATCCTTAATCATATCATCAATCGTCAATCATCAAAATGCGAAGGAGCAGTTTTGATATTATGATGTCAGGAAGTATTGTATCTACTGAAATTAGTGTAGTATCCCGGCTCTTCATGGTCCAAAGCTCTCCTGGTGCTCAAGCTAAAAGTCTGGACTGCTAGCTGCACAGCTAACTGAGCTAACAAGCTAACTGTATCTGGAGTTTGCCGTCATGTTAGTTGCACCATTCAATTTTTTGAGATGAAAGCTTAACGAATGGGTTTAGAGGAAAAATTAAGAGAATCAGATTAATGTCACAGTAATCTAAATTATATGAAGTCATATTTATTTTTATTCTCCCTATTGTTTTTTTTTGGAAAATGCTTAATTTTCAGGGTAAGAAATACAGTTGAATTTTTTTAAAAAAAGCACGATTTTCAATATAATCTGGTGTTTAATCTCCATAATTACTCATGAGAACTAAAATTCCTTTAACATTTGAAATAAAACCATCCAATTGTGTGTTTCTTGGTGTCGGAATTTGCAAGAAATAAACCATACGGACCAAATCAAAGTTAGAAACAACTGGTGAGATAAATTAAGTGGCAAAAGACTTTAGTTTTCACAATTGCATTAAGAACAACAATTCTGATGTCATGATAATTGGTTCAAGAGTCTGGACAGGTTTTGCTTAAGGTGCCTTGAAAGAGCTTGATAAGTGCTTGAATCCACTCTTAATGAAACTGTGCAGACATACAGTACAAAGTATCACCGGGACTTTTGAGCCAGCTGCTGCAGAGTTTTCTGATCCGGCCCAAGCACTGTGACAAAGTTACCAGAGTTAACACGTTGTAAAAGGACAGGCTATCATAAAAGAGATCCCCTTCCCTTCCCCACGGATGGCCGCGGGTCCAATCGGAGCTGCGGCTCATAAAACGCCAATTATACCAATAACTCCAACAATATGACTCCACCATGAAAGTCCAATATTTATATAATAAAACCAACTTAACAAGTTAATCAAGAAACAATTTGATGACACATTTTATTCTGCAGGCACTGAGGAAGCTAATACTTCATTTGAGAAACAAAAAAACAAGTTGCTGAAGACGAGGATGATGCCTGGTGCTGACATTATGACATCATCTTCGTATGGCCGTCATGCTACATGTGAATCCATCCTTCACATAGTAGATACGAGATCACCGGCTCTCAGGCATCTAATGGGCACAGATACAAACCTACTGACACACACACACACACACACACACACTTACAAACCTGTGCACTTACACTTTTCCCCTCTCTGTTCCGGTGCTTTCCCCCGTCCAGTTATTAACATTTCAGCCGTATCAATTATAGATAGGTGAATTTCCCCACTCAGATGTACCAAAATCATTCAGACATTTCTTTGTTGGAATTGAAGCATCAATATTTCACCGGCCGGCTGTTTGTCGAGAGGCTGAAAGGTTGACGCCACGCTGCGCTCTGCTCTGCTCTGCTTTACTCTCGCACTGTGCTGTGGAAATGAAAAACATGCCTCTCCGCCTGTCTCCCTGTTCTCGTTATTTTTCAGTTTGACTCTCTGTTTCTTCTCCTCGGATCAATTTGAGGCTTTTTTGTTTTCCCTCCCCCCGCCCCCCGGCCCTTCTTTCCTCTTCCTCTTTGAATCTCTTACATCCATTTAAAGTCCAGTAGTTTTCCAGGAGGAGCAAAAATCTGGCTGATCTGCTGGAAACAACAGGCTCTGATTTATTTATTATGGTGTATGCACACAGTCTGTGTGTATTCGTGGTTTTTCTAAGACTTTCTGTGTGTGTCGAAACATTTCTTTCTCCAGCTCAGTGGGCTTCCAGTAACGACAAGTTGCATTCGTTGGAAAGTAAATGTTGAACCATGCCAGTACGAGTGAGATATGTGCAGTGCTGGTGGTAACATCTCAGGCCTAATGGGCTGTTATTTACAACTGTCCTACAGCGCAGAGCTATTTAAATCTACAGACGCCCTACGCCTGGAGCGTGTGTGTGTCTGTGTTGGGGTGTGTGTACGTGTGTTTGTGTGTGTGTGTTTGTGTGTGTGCAGCAGTAGGCTGAAATTGAGCTGTAGGGTTCAGAGGGCAAAGAGGCCAAGGAGAAGAAGCAGTGGGCGCCTGTGGAGGGCAGACGTCCGTGGTCATCGAGTGATTGTCGGCACTGACCCTGGCTTTCCAATGTTGTCTCTCTCTGGCTCTTACTGATATATTTAAAGGGACAGTTCACCCCCCCCAAAAAAAAATCTTAATTGGTAAATTAGTGCTAATTATCCATCTAGATTGTTTTGGTGCGAGCTGCAGGGTTTTGGGGATATCGTCCTGTAGAGATGCACGCCTTCCCTCGAATATATTGGAAGCAAAATGCCAGAAAATACCACTTGGAAAAGCTCAAACTCAAAATGGTTACTCGAGATATAGTCTCACGTAGCCAGGCATATTTTCGTAGCGCTGTCTCGGTGCTCGTGAAAGGTCCTGCTGCACCCATTCTCAGTGGGGAAAAAAACACTCTTGGCTTGCTTAAATTTCTTCGAACCTTCAAACATGCAAAATAGTGACGGGAGAAACTTGTTTTGGATGCGAGCCCTGGCCTTTTATTAGTCTAATCCCCACAAAAATAAAGGTAAGAGCGGCTAGCATACTGTTTGCGACCAGGTTTAGGTTCATTTTTGCTCCCTCCTCATCTGAAAATAGACACATTTCGTGTCTTACGTGAGCTATTGGCTACCCGAAGCACTGCTCCGCTGGCCCGTGTCCGTAAGCTTTCAGAAGAGTACACACAGAAGGCTCAGTCCGTATTGGTATGTGTATCTAACCTTGGGCAGAAATTAGCCTTTCGGTTCACTTGCTATTTTCAGTGTGTAGGTTGCAGAGACAGGAATTTTGAAAATGCTAACCCGGAGACGGTCCGTGTTGTGAGCAGTTTCATGCAGGAACTATTTCCCATTTCCGTTTTGCTGTGCAGAAGAAAGTATGCATCTAGTCGTTGACAAGTGGCTAGCTAACGTTTAAGCTCAGCCGAGGAGGCCGCCACTGAAGTTTACATCCCGCGCTGTCTCGGTAGCAAAAGAAAATAGTTCCCACATGAAACTGCTCACAATAAGGTCTGCGGATTACCTTGAATAACCAGATCGAAACAATCCAGAGGGATGGTTAAACTAAGCATTTTAGGTTTCGTGGTGAACTGCCCCTTTAACATCCCCTTCTTGAATCATCGGATTGATTTAACACGGTCATTGGAACATTATCCATATGTTTCTCCTCTTGTAATTTATAGTTTTTAGAAACTGAAAACTGCTGTTCATCCCACACGCGCGCACACACACACACACACACACACACACCCTCATCTTGGCGGGACAAAGGAGTCGTCTGTGCTCGTCGACAAAGACTGCGTTATGAGAAGACAATATGGTTCCCCCCTCCCTCTCTCCTTATCGCACAAATAACTCATGATATGGTATCAACACACACTCCCGCGCTGTTATGAATCTGCATGCCCCGGTCAAACAGGGGTTGTTTTATGTCACTGCGTTGAGGCAGTCTAATCTATTACGGCGCCTGATTGCAATTTAAGATGGTAATCTGTAATCTATAATGCATCACATTTTGTCAAGCACTCTGCTGGCTCTGCAGGCAGAATCGATGGAGTGGTGGTCGGACGGAGAGAGATGTTTTCATTAAGATTCATGTACAGTAGCAATTTAAGCGCGAGGGGGACAGCTGGAGGGGGTGAGAGCAGGGAGAGGAGCTCGTGGCCCCTCTAAGATCAGTATAGCCACGGCCAGGCATGACTCACCGTGACTTCCCATTTCCCATCACATGACATCCATCATGGGGTGACAGGATTCAGTTATCACCCAACAGCTGTGTCTGTAGACGTGAGCATGCCTGCCACGGAAATGTTGAAGAAACGTCTACTTTATTTAATCTGAAAGAGCCTTGTGTGTTTGCCGTGACTTCCTGCTCCAGCGTGCTCCGAGCGGATCTACATCAGAGAGAAAGTTGTCTTTCACTTACAGGCGCTTCGGATTTGGTATTACCGTCCGCGCCGAGTGATCCGATCACGAGTGGACAAGCTTTGAGGCCGTCTGTTCACACCTGGCGTTAACACGCGTCTCGACAGGCATCGCAATTTGACCTCTTGCGATAAGATCTCACTTCCGCACACGCACGTACGTTGCTGCAAACGTTTTTCCACAACGTTAGCCGAATTAACAAGTAGGCCCAGATAATTAAGAATGTGTTCTAGACATCGTTTCATAAAGTTTATAAAGTTTCTTCTCATGCAACATGTGTTTAAATTAAGTTTTCTTCAAGGGAGTCTGGGGACGACAAAGACGTATCCTTAATTAGTTCGTCAATAAAATGTCTTCTTTTAATGAAAGTAGTGTAAATGGTTAAATCAGTTCAAACCGCTGTTGGGAGGCAGGATGCACTTTAGGAACGGAAGCAGACATCGACACGCTGACACTTTTTACAAGGAAAGAAACAAATAACTGTATTGCATTTAATGCCCAATTCACAAGAAGGTTCGTATCCATACGTGGTTAGCTTAGCTTAGCATAAAAGACTGGAAGTAAGCTGCCTGGAAGCCTCGGCGTGACGACAAGACTCCCGAAGGAGCTTAAACATGTCCATAAGAGAGCTTTAAAAGTGCTGATTTAGTTGAATTGCACTCCCTTCGGACAGAACAAAGCCCACTGTATGGCTGTTTCAACCCCTTCGAGCTAAGCTAAGCTAACTGCTGCTGGCTCCACCTTCCCATGTAATGGACTCAGATAAGAGACGTATCCATCTTCTCCTCTCATCCTCAGCAGGAATGCAAAAGCAAATGAATTCCCTAAAATGTCAATGACAGGACGACAGTAGAGGAAAAAAACCACTTAATTCATTTCGATTTGTATTCCTAGAACAGCGTAAAGCCCTTAAATGATGAATATTTCTGATGCAAATGAGTCTGTCAGAGGGTGATGTGGCACCGCCGCAGAGACAGTTAACTTAAGGTCAAAGAACGACTGAAAAATCTCCTTTTGGCCTTTTTGAAGCAGCGGTGGGTCGTCTGCTTCACATTTTCCTCTTAGCTCGCTGCACTGCTGTCTCTGAAAGCAAGATCTCTATTTGGAGTGTTTGGAAAGAACACACACACACACACACACACACACACACACATGCAAAAACACACACGCACACACACACAGCTGCTGAGGGAAAAGTGCAGCGTCAGGGTCCGTTGAGGGCAGGCTCAAATCATCCTGACAGCTACCTCTCTCTCTCTCCTCTCCTCTTTCCTCCTACCTCTCTCCCTCTCCTTCTCTCTCTCTCTCT
>OMLP01033800.1:0-13064 GCA_900302685.1 Spondyliosoma cantharus
CCCTCTGGCCTCTTGTTCTCCACTCTCCCCTCTCTCTCTCTCTCACACACACACACACACACACACACACACACACACACTCTTCCTTGCTGCCTCACTTGCTCTTCATCTCACCCTGTCTGTCTCCCAGGGCGACAAAGCTAATTTGAGGCAGATCTTGCCCTAAGGGGTAAACTATAGCATCTACACACACACACACACAACACACACACACACACACACAACACACACAACACACACACACACACACACACACACACACACACACACACACACACACACACTCACATTAACAGAGACACACAAATACACACACACACCACCTCCACCCCACTCCCTGTCCACCCTTACCACTTTATCTTCACCTTTCTCCCGTGAGCTAGCCCCTGACAACCAGCGTTAGCTCTGATGCTAACTGATCTAGCCACTTACCGTTATCATCTATGTAATTCTGCTGCAACGATGCTTCCACCCAGAAGGGTGGCATGAAACACAGCAGACAATGTTCTTAAATGTTGTTGTGGGCAAAGGATTGTTGGTTGAGAGTGATAAAATGTTTAATCAGGTAGTAAAGAAATAACATTCAAAACAAAAGAGAATATTCCACACTAGGTTTGAAAAATGAAACATAAATATTTCATATGATAACTAATTGGTTAAAAAGATTCCTGTATGTTAAAGGTTGTATTTGGTGAAGGGATAGATTGAGCCTCTTTTTCAGATGTCTTACATGTAGTTCAAAAAGAGTGAAAATGAGAAAAATAGAAGAAATGGATGCATCCATTTTCCAAATGACCCTTATTCATATGTAGAGCGGGACCCCTTGTATTAAATTCACACCCTGCACAACAAATGGGCAGGCTGTGGTCTGTCATGTTGATGTATATATATGTAGTCCTAAGTGTGTGTGTGTGCGCATGATGTATGTGCATGGAGAAGAGAAACTGCAGCACCAAAAGGCAGGTATAGTGTCCAGGCAGAGGATGCAGTCTGAGCTGTGTGAACTGTGAGACGGCTGGAGCTGCCAATAATACATGCACTTACACATGTGTGTACGTGTTCTTGTGGCCACACACACACATACACAAGACAAAACAGGAGATGAGACATAGGTTCTGCCTATGTCAGATCAACTGGGAGAACAAAAGCTACGACAGCAGCTTGTTGGGAGTCTGTGTGTGTGTGTGTGTAAAAAAGAGAGAGAGAGAGACAGAGGAGAGAGAGTGATGAGCATGCTTTTACAGTGAAGTAAAACTGGAGCTGGTGGAGGCAGTTATATTTCTGAATTTTCTGTGAGTGTGTGTAAGGTCCAGCTTAGTAAAAATTCTGCTGATGTGAATTCCTGGCTTCTGTTTTTTGAACTGGTATAACGTTAATAATTAGAAAGTTTAACTGTAATTTTAGTCACTATTTTGTATAAAGCCCCGTCACTGTTTGTCTGCAAAGTTATATTCTTATGTAGTCTTAGAAGTGTAATTTACTCATCTAGTGAAATTTTTTCACTAAACGAGTTGTCAATCCATAAAATCAGATTAATATAATGTAAATGTTTCTGTTTTTTTACTACTACTGTTCACTTCAAACTGTTTGGGTGTAATGGTGCCAACTGGACGGAGAACAGACGGTGAAGAAGAGCATGGATGAATGAAAGGCATAAGAGAAGCAACAGAAGCAGCACAATAATACTGAGTGGGAGAATTGGAGGGAGAGATGAAGACAGGAATGGATGGAGGGAGGGAGGGCTGGCAGGCGTCGGCAGAGGCACGCTCCCTGACCACTGTAAGGAAGGGGGCGTAGGCCAGGTCTCCCATCAATTACAACCTTGACCCTCCTCTCTTCTCCTTTCTCTCTCTCACACACTTTCTGCTTCATTCAACCATCCTCCCCCTGCCTCTCATCCTCCCCTGGTCCCTCTCCTCTGCTCCTATAAATCAATCTCTTCTCCCTCCCCTTAGCTTTCTGCCACCTTCCCCCTCCCACTATGCCCCCCCTCTTCTCTCTATCAGCCCTCCTCTTCATCCCTTGCCACTCCTCTCCTTCCTTTCATCGTTGGGAGTGCAGTGGGAGTAGAAAGGTCAGAGGTTGGCCGACAAGAGGGAGAGAAAGAGGAAGAGGAAGAGGCAAAGGCAACAAGGGAGTGTGAAAATAAGAGGGTGAGTGTATTTAATCAAAGTGGTGTGAGGGCAGATAATGTCGTGTTTTTTTTTTTTTAAACCTTTCTCCACCACTGAACAACTGCTGAGTGCGACTGTTGCAATTACCCCATAATATCTATGTTTATCTCATTAACTGAAACAAGAATGAAGCCAGTGTATTGATGTATGTCTTTATGTGTGCACAGGCCCTCAGAAACTATTGTAAGAAACTTTGTTAACCATTGTACCTCTTGTATTGTGGAAGTGAACAGAAAAAATACACCATACATCAATGTTAAGAATGGGACAGTGAGATAAGACTTCAGACTAAGGAGGCATGTAAAAAAGAGGAGGGGAGAGGAGTAGAAAAAAAGTGGTCATATGGACATGGAAGTGAGACGGCAACAAGAGGGACACGATGCAAATAGAAATAGCTCACAATGCACCGGTTCTGCATATAAAAGGAGAATTGACAATATTTAATAAGTGTTACATGTAGCATTGTTTAAGATTAATAAATCATTGTCATACTTTGGTGTATCTTGGTAAATTTACCATAAACCAATGACACCAAGCTTCATTTTTGTAATGTTTTGTTCTCTCAAACAGTATATCAGGTGGATCAATCTGGTCGATCACTTGCTTTGAATGCTACATGTAGCACAGTTAACAGAGAAAGATAAGGAAGAGACCTTTTCCCTTACCCTCCCTCAGCATGCCCACAGTCAGACACTTCATGAAGCGGCAGGCCTGGCACGACTTGCGTCTCCTCTTGGTGATCTCACACTCGTTGGTGGCTGGACAGCTGTACTCAATGTTGCCTGCAAAATGAAGACATGTTGGAGGAAGACAGAAAGGAGGATTTTATTTTACATGGACACATCAAGACTACTACTACTACTACTACTACTAAGATACTCTCCAGCTGTACATATACACAGACACTTGTACACAATGAAAAAAACCTTTATGACAGTTGACTTCACAACCTCAGTCTTTACCTTTGACTTAAATATGCTCCTTTGTTGGCATAGTGGATATGCTCAAAACAGAGTGCTGCAATCTCATAAAGTGATCACTTTGTTTAAAAAAAATGGCAAAGAAAGTGTATTTGTGTGTTTTACAAGGATATAAATGTGCGTACGTCATGGCCACAGCAAACTGAAATTGCGTGACTGGCTTGAGTTCACACAGAGTAACACTCAGGTGTAGAGCAGAAGCCGAGATTATTAGCCATTGTAAGTCCATTAAGTTCACAACCTTTGCCAGCACTGTAGCAAACAACACATGTGTTGTAGGTAGGTACCACTTTTACCTTGAACAAAAGTTTATTTTCCATTTTTTGTGGAAGTAATTAGTAATATCTTTTTGTTGTTATTCCTCTCTCCTTAACCATCAATATTCTTCTTTTAACATTGTATTTACTTTGTATTTCTCTATATGTCTAAATGAGACCCTTTTTTTAACCATCTATCTTGTCTTGTCTATATATTCTGTTATTTTGTTTTCTCATTTTGTGGATTGCTTTGATTTGTTAGGATAGCTTGGACTGTCACAGAATTGCTCATTTGCTTATTTCATCAGAAAGGTTTATATATCTATAATATGAACTGTGTTGAGATTTGAACCAGAAAACCCCTTGTTTCCTTCCTCCCTTGCCCATCCAACAGCTACAGTACTCCAGCAAGCCAATGCATCTCCCACTGAAACCGAGTAAACAGTGATTACTATTGACTGCTGCTGTTGAGAGGATGTTTTCTCATTACTGGACTGATTAAGGGGGCTAGTTAGCTTGGGAAAAGGCTAAATGCACAAACACTTCTTAATGGGTAACAAGATGCTCATTAATTGGCCTTCTTAGTCAAAGTAAAGGCTAAACGTACTAAATGCTGGGGGAACCCTTACAGTCTAATGGACACTACTAATGGGAACCAGTTAGCTTACACCCAACCTACATGCTGATGATACAGGAGGAGCAGATTAGCTCAGCACTTAAGAGAGACACTTACCTAGAAGTGAGGCTAATGTGCTAATGACACTGAATCTGCGTGGGTTAATGGGTGGTCAGTAGAAGGTCTTGTTCATGTTAGGCTAAACAGGCAAATACTGCTAAATGGATGACTGCCATAAACAGCCTGTTATGGGGCTGGTAGCACTAAGGCTAAATGTGTTGCATGCTGAGTGCAGCAATGGGCAATAATAATAAGAATGCATCTTATTTGCTGACTGAAGTGACACCCACAAAAGAAAGTGATTGTGAAACCTGAATTTACAGAAACTTGGATTTACTAGTATATTTGCATAAAATGTATGTGATATTACAGAATGTGTGTTTCAAATAGGGGGTAGATATTATTGGCTTACACCACAGGCCCATATAAAGATATGACATGGGACCATGTAACCTATGTGTCATGTGACTGTAGACTCTTTGTATGCTCAGACCTCAGAGAGGGGCTATAGGGTAGGAATTAGAAAAGAAGGGTTTATATCAGAATTCCACAGCTCTCTGTGCATGTGTGTGTGGATGTGTCTTTATTTCTGTCTTTATGTGTCTTATTGTGCACTGGGGTGGGCTTAGAGCAGAGATGTTCTTGGAGGCACCTATGTATAACGTGCATGTTCGTACGTGTGTCTTGGTGTGAGTGCGGGGGATATATGAGGGGCTCAAATCCCCTGCAATCTCCTTTGAGATGTGTGTGTATGTCCACCTGCTGCATGACAATTGACCACCATTGTACAGACTGTGTAATACAAATGATGGTGTGTGTTTTTGGTCTGCCACACTCTTTGAGCTGTCTTTGTTTTTGCCTCTTATGATATTAAACCTCTCAATCGCATTTATTTTGTTTTCTTGCAACCTTGGCTTTTTAATAGATGGTTTATTAGGGAGCAACAAAAAATATATATAGGTGGGGAGGTGACAAGGTGTCTGGGCCAGATTCAAATCAAACACCCTGCAGTTAGCAGTTGGCATATTTTAGCTCCGTGTTTCACCAAGACACCTCATACCATTCTCTATCAAAACATGCAAATATTTAAAATTGTTTAGCTGTTTTATTTTCTTTTGCCCCACCTACCATTTCCACTGCATTCATTCCTTTTCCCTACAATGCTCATCCACCCTTCTTCGTCCCTCTTGCTGTCTTCCTCTTCCCATTTCATAGCCTTATCCCTCCCTCTCCCACACTTTGCCCTCCTCCTCACTCCCCTTTATCCCTCTCTCTCAATAAGGGAGTGATAGATGCAGGTTGTCAGGTGTCGCTGGACTGACGCCACAGAAACAGCAGCTGCCAGAGCCACTTCCTCCATGCTGCGACACTCACATGCACACTCGTACGCACACACACACGTATGCACACACACCACTAATTCCTTCCTACATCCATGTGCCCAATTCACCCACCCCCTTTTCCCCCTCTTTCTCTCATTCCTTGTTTCTACACTTTTTTTTTTTTTTTTTATTAAAACTGGTATACACACCTCCTCTACTTATTTCCTCTCCTCTTTTCTCCCCGCCTCTCCTCTGCTCTCACACCCCATGCTCTCCTCCCTGTCCAGCTGGAGGTGTTTTTTTGGTGATTACCTGCGGTTTTATTGGCTAATGGGTTGAAACATACCAATATGTCTGCCGCTGCCCATCTGAGGCTGGCCCTGCTTTCCAGCCAAGATACACACACCAACACACGCGTGCACAGACATACACACAAACCTGCACTCATTTACATGGCTGAACACAAGCCCACACACAGACACACAGGGTAATGCACACATCCACAATATCTGTGGATGGGTTTGGCTGGAATGGTAGCCAAAGATAATGTCATGACCCATTTGTTCCAGTGGATCCAAGACCGCTCAGTCTGCATCCAAACAAACATTAACAGTACTACTGTAGCATAGACATTGATGAAATTTGTTCATAAAATGGCCAGGCATTGACAGAGTTGTGACCATTCAAGCTTGGGAAATTGCTACTGTACGTTTAGTGTTTTTAGCCTATTAGCACATTTCCTAATGAATATCCAGGAAATTCTATGTTATTTTGAACAGGAATGCAAAACAAACAGCTATGATCTGTTATCCTTCTGGTGGTTCCAGTTCCAATATGGCCGTCTATCTTATTACACGACAGCCTTTCATGACAATCTGGTAACTTGTTTCGCCTGACCTGTAAACTCGAACTTTAGCCTTCTCCAACCTGTCAACTACAGGAAAAGCTAGGATTACAAATGGAGTGAATATGAGGGAGTGAAAGGTGGAGGTGGACAAATAATTGCTTTAAATCTATTCAAGGTCACACTCTGAAGAGGCTTTGTTGTCAACATGGCATCATATCTATATGTTCTGTATTTAATCTGGTACTGTATCCTCACCTATGTAGCCTTTGACACGCCTCCAAAATTAAATGAGACTTGTGGAGTTTTTCACCTATAAGACATTACTGCAGTGACAGTTGAATTATGGGTTAAACCTATACACAGAGTGATTACAAAGCCATGTGTGTGACTGTCTATTCATGTGTGTTGGTGTCCACATGGGAATGTGGTTCTATGAGTTTATGTTTGTGTGTGTTTCTGCCTTTATCTCTGCATGTGTGCGCTCCAATCTCTTTGTCAGGATTGCACTGTGTCCTGATCTCATCCCATAATAAACACATACAGGTCATCTCTAGGTAGTGGTGACCATCTACAGTAGTGGATGTAAGACTTCGACCCCCTCCACATCTCCCTGCCCCCCCTTCTCTCTATCTATCTCTCTCTGGGGCTTTACTGTGAAAGCTGCTTATCGGAGGCAAAAGAAAGCAGCGACAGATAGGTGGATGGATGGAAAGGCAGATAGATGAATCCTGTCTGATATGACTGACTGACTGACTGACTCAAGGATCGATGAAGGCTGGCCGGCTGACTTGGTTATTGCAGTGGCATACTGACTGACAAGAGGGCTGTCCTGCTGACTGATGGGGCCTAATAGTTATTAGTTAACTTCCAAAGATTATTACTGAAACACAAAGTTTTCAAAGGTTTATCACCTGCTATCTGACTGTCTGACTAGGTCCAAACACCCTTTGGCCCTAATACTACATTCAGTGACTTTCCGCTTATTTTCCATATCTCTATATATATTTTTCGTATTGTCAACAAATCCCATGAAGGCCAAGCCAATGGCACTGCCACAGAGCTACACTGTTCCTCAAAAAACTATTAAGAACATGCCAGTCAACCCCATAGTACATATAACATCCTGCTAATGCATCAAAAAAAGTGGCTAAAATCATTAATAATATACACTGTAACATAAAAGCATAAATCAAAGTATCTATATTCTTGACTTGTTTTTAAAGATTGATGTCTTCAGTAGGAATAAGTAGACTGAGGGCTGAGAGCCACTGACATGGAGTCAAAAAGTATGGAGAGACTGATTAACACATTGTTAGTTTTGGTCCTGTCAGCCTAATTGCTTGCACTCATAAAATACATAATATCACCAGCTTTATTATAGAGTCATACAGTTTAGTATCCAGCTTGTACAGGTTTGTTTGCTTTAGAAAAAACATTAAAACCATCCTAAAATCCAAAGAATGAATCAATAAAGTTGTAGATTTTGTGCCATATTTGTTAAGTTAGTTATGTGAAACTAGGATGTTTGTGTTATGACTGAATAGGGTAGATTAATGAACAAATGACAGACTTGGTTGCTTTATGGCTAACTGGCTGGTAAGACTGACTGACCTTTGTTGTGTTTACTAGGGTAAATGAAGGACATAATTGTGATCAAGCTGAGAAGTTGAATATGAATTGAATACCCACAAAACTGTAGAAAGCCTAAATACCTGTGCACTTCCTAGACTACTTCTAGCTCTAACAAGAGACGAGCAAAGGATTACTGAGCCTAATTCCTGGTACACTTCTCATCATGTGGATTAGTTATATCCCTTCTCTCCTCTACCCCCTAACCTGAACTCCTGACCCCCAGACATAACCTCTGACCTTCCTCTGACACTACATTATCTCCTAGACAACAGGCTTATAGCAAACACTCTTCCTGTGAAGCATAAGCAGCTAGATCTGAGAATGCAAACACCACCTGGAAATTACTCTTTGCTGTTGATGAAGAAGAGGTCAAGGTTGAGGGTGAAACGGGGCGTGTCTCGGAATTGGTGTGTATGCAAGGACCTGATTGGATGCTTATATGTGAGTGTGTGTATGTGCATGCGTGACAGGAAGAGAAATGGTGAAGGACAGAGGAAAAAATAGACTGCAGTGGGTGTCCTGGTGGCTCACTTAGCAGACAGAGGAGGATACATGTACCATATAAAAATCTGGGTTCACATCTGGCCTGGGGCTTTTATCATATGTCCTGGATCTAGTATAATGGCTCAGGTGTATGTGCAAGTTTGACAGAGTGCACACTATGTGTGTCTGCATTTAATTTAACATTTTAAAAAAAGAAAAAAAGGAAAAACAAACCACAGTTTATATTTTTAGTACAATATTTCTCTGGAAGGTTGGGTCTTTCTATGGAGCCTATGTAGTTGAATATGAAAAACACTTCTATCATCTCACCTTCTTTGCTGTTATGCATTTATGACTTTTTATGTACTTTCATAGCGTCAAAATGCAAATTTTGAAGACATCAAATTAATCAATTAAGTAGTGGCACTGTGTTCGTGCTTGTGATTTTGGGTTGACCATGTGTATGACAGCTTTGGTCACGATTCAGAATCATTAAACCCCATGACCACAGCTAATTATAAAATCTCAAGTTTTAAACAAATATTAATCTATAGACACCCTATGTTGCACCAATTTTGACAAGAGGTTAAGGTTAACAAAGAGGCACTAAAACAGGATGTAGCAAAACAGTAAGTGACAATTAGAGAGAGAATCAAAGCAAACCTGTTCTAGACCACATACAGCACAAGACAGACATAAGGACAAAAATGTAGATAGACATACAAGGAGATATAATTATAGACAGAAATTAAAAATGGGAGCCAACCTTGAATGGTGCGTTTGAAGAAGGCCTTGCAGGCCTCACAGGATGCCACTCCATAGTGGTACCCTGACGCAATGTCCCCGCACACCAGACACAGCCTCTTGGGCATCGAATTCAACATGTACTCGCACTTAATCTGTGAATCTTCCCCAATAGTTGACGAACAGTCCTCGTAACGCTTTGACACGGGGCCACCTGCAGGCCCCAGGGGCCCTGTGTTGGAGCCATAAAGGCTCGGGGAGTCTAAGCCGTTGGGGTGACCGTTCATCGTAGACGAATAGGAGCCTGAGGCGTCACTGGAGCCACCAGGGGAGTGATGGTTTAGGCTGTCAGTCAGGGAGGCAGGACTAGACGGCTCAGTCTTTATATAAGAGGACGGACAGTTGGACTCAAGGTGACGCTCCTTACTGGACATTCTGCAGAGAAGCCTGCAGGAACATATAGAAGAAGAAGAAGAAAAAGAAGAAGAGGAAGAAAGTATTACAAGAAAATATCATGTGCAGATAAATATTTGATACATTTAAAGAAAAGAGATGAATGTCAGAGCTTGAGAAAAAGAAAAAGTAAACAATTGAGGCAATGTTCGAGTCCAATTATAGAAATCATTTGTTCTGACGTTGTTATATTTCCTCACTTTCACTTTCCACGATGGATTTCTGGTTTTTCACTGAGCCTGACACAGACATATGTACACACATACAATCCATCCATCACATTTGTTATTCTTTTCTTGAGAGAAATAATAGAGAGAGAAACAAGGAATAACAGAGTAGTAAGAACCTCAAATAAAAAAATTAACAGATTGTGGTTCATTAGGGGAAACGTGTAAAAGAAAGTAGCAGAGGACCATCTATAGCCGCACATAGTCACACAAACACACACACACATGCTAGAGGGCCGACGGTCATCCGTCACTCTCCAGTCAATAGCAGCTTGTTCTACATGAAGGTAATCAGTAAGCAGCCTCTCTGCTGTTCAATCATCCCAAAGACAGCCACACACATTCACGATGCTCACATACACACATACAGAGACAGAGACATACGTGGTCTTCTTCAGGCACATACTGACAGATATAGTCGAAGAAGCTACGGGAAGCCAAGCAATACAAAAGTGTGTTATAAAAACAAAACAAACTACTAATCAGTGCCTGTACTACAGTATTCCTCTCCTCAGCTCTTGTTCTTCTCTGCCGTCTCTCCCTTCCTGTATTCCTTTCTCCCTCCATCCTCTCGTGCTTCTTCTTCCTCTCCCTGAGGAGACTGACTGGTGTCTTGTTAATGGCAGTTGTAATTAACAGCTATCTTCTCTCTGTCCATATCTCTCCATCCCTCCCTTTGTCTACCTTACTATCTATCTGCCTGTCTCCCTATCACTTCCTTTTCACTGCCATCTCTCTCTCACTCTCTCTTACTCTATCTCTTTCCACTCTCTTTCTCTTCCTGTTTGCATTACCACTCTCTATTCCTCTAACCCTGCCCTCCCTCCCTTCCCTCTCATTTCATTGTTAAAGGCAGAAAGCACAAAAGGGGTTTTTAATTAAGGCAGGATGCTGCTAAACGAGGGGTTTCTAAAGTCCAGTCGGCCTGTAAAAGATCCCTGTTCTACAGGGACCCATAAAACACAGACAGCGCCTGACGGAGAATGGAGGGCCGGTTGGGAGAGGGAGCGGTGGAGGGAATCTATGTAGACAGGAAAACAGGTAGGCAGACTGACAGACAGAAAGAGATATATGTCTGAATTGTTTGGTTTTAATGTGTAGCTTGATGAGCAGCAAGATTAGACAAAGCCAAGCCCTTCAACAGAAATTCACTGCTTATTTTAAGTCAATTTTTCCTTTCATAAAGTGACATGACATTTATAATGTACTGTAGTACTTTGCCCTTTCTCCTCCCCCTTTTCATCATATATTTTAGTCCCACCACCAATTTTTTTCTTCTCTCCCTGCAGGTCCTTCTAATTCAGTGACCCTATTAATCGTGGCTTTGTGGTATTCACCAGTATCTATAAATCCATTTAACTGACGTTAAGGGTAGGCCTTCGAATGTAATGAAGAGGACAGCCAGAAATGTTTAGACACAATTCGAGAAAGGGGATATAGCTGCAATGATTAGTTAATTGATCGATTGAAGAAAATTGGTTGCATATTATTTTGATAATATTATTTATAATATATTATTTATCGTCTAAATCAATCTTCAAGCAAAAATATTGAACATTTGCTGGTTCGAGCTTCTTAAATGTGAGGATTTGCTGTTTATCTTTGTCGCTTATGATGACTTTTGGTTTGACAAACAAAGTAGTTTGATGACATCACTCTGCGGTCGGGGAAACTATTTTTTTTGACTAAACAATAAAAGGAATAATTATTAGCTGCAGTCCTAAAACAGCAAAGCAGATAAAAAGGGACATAATCAGGGATACAGACACACAAATAACGTGCCTGAATAAGCAGGAAGAAATAAATACAAATGTGGGAAACAGTGATGGTATGATGAAAGATCACACAGGGTTGCCAATGTCCTAGCAGTGGGAGAGAAAACACAGTGGAGACAGAAAAAGAGAGTAGACCCATTTAAGTAGATGATGTGATGGTGATGATTTAATCTCTCCTTTTTCACTCTTTATGCTCTTTTGTGCCCCCTCCCTTCGACCGTCAATCCCTTTGAGTACCATTAAGCGAAAGAGTTTAAGTGCCAAAAGATCTCAGGCGCTTTTTTCCCCTTCTCTCTCTCAAATTCTCATTTATCTCTCTTTCCTTCTCCCTTTCCATCCCTCCTCTCTGCGCCGTCTTTCTCTCTTTACCTCTATCATCTCTTTTTCTCCCACTCTTACATCTTTTCTACGTTCTCTCGCTTGCTCACCCTGCTTATAAATGAAAAATAATGGCAGGGGGAGGAATAAAAAGAATAAAAAAAAAAAGAAGACATGCGTGCAGAGGAGAGGAGAAGAGGAAAGAAGATTAAGAAATCACAGCCAGTGCGCTGTGCCGAGCGAGAGGTTGAATGCATTTATGTATGTATGTTATCAGTATAATTATGGCGCTATGTAACGACGGCTCAGTGCTGAAAGAGCAGTCTTATTGTGCCTGTCTGCTCTTCGGATGAGTGTGGGGGGGAGATGGAAGGGGCTTGGTCTCATTTTTTTTATCAATTCTTTATGTTTTTAGGTGTTTAAGGAGATTTATAGAAAAAAAGCTTTTTCTTTTTTCTTTCAGTATTTTCACAAGGGTCATGAGTGGTGAGCAGATTGTTATGAGATGATTACAGCAAAGCATAAAGAAGAGCCGTAATCAGATTTTAGTATGAGTTGTTTTGTGAAATCATGTTACAGAAAAGGAGCTTTGAATGAAATTTTTCCTATTGCATACATTTTGGTACGTGGAAAAAGCACCATACTGTAACACAAAAGGGATGTTTTGCTTTGTTGAGATGGACTGTGAAAGAGGTATGAAGTTTCTTCTTTCGCAAAGTCCCGGAAAACCTCACATTATGTGAACAAAATCTAGGATTTTCCATTATTTTCTATTCTATTTTTCATCATGAGGAAAAGTGATTATTTATTTTTTTGAACTGTCAAGTTATGTGTAAGTTCACACTTATTTCACTACCAAAATAGACAGATTAAAGGTCAATTTTAGTCCCATATGACCAACAAGAAACAACGTCAACTAACTGCTAGGCACTTTCATCCCAAATGTCATTTTAATGGAGTTACATAAAGTTTTTCCAGCTCTTTGAAATATATGCCAGTAAATTCACGTTTCATGCTTTTATATATATATATTAGGATTAGTGTCCATGACAAAACTGACCACACATACAGCGTTCATGACACCAACTAGATATGTTTGAAGGAGGAAAAGTGTCAGCTTAGTTCCTGCAGACATCAAATATTCAGCAGGCCTATTTACCTGTTCATCGCTGAGGC